>JAWWLV010000179.1:4595198-4617646 GCA_035041135.1 Platyrinchus mystaceus
TAATCCCAAGGGTCACCACCCCCTGGGGGTTACCATTTTTCTCAACTTCAGGGGGAAAACTGTTTTCCCCCACCACAGTCACAAGACATTTCTCATCTACTTTGCCAGAGAGACTGTGCAATCTTAACCTAGGATGTAGGGACTCAGCTGAAGAATCAAAATTCACTTCACCAAAGAGGAAGTGTTTGATTAAACCACAGTGGATCACAGAGGTGAGGTGTCTCTGTTCCCAGACCTGGGAATACCTGGACTGTAAAGCTTCACAGACATGTGGCAAGAAATCTGGAACAGAACTGTCCTGCACCTCACTTTGACCAAGGAATTCAGATGTTTATATGCTTAATATCCCCATAGATACTCACTTTTCTTACTTAGAACTCTGTTAAGGCCTGTGACTGCTGTTGGATGTCCCCAGCTGAAGTTTTAGTCTATCAAGGCATTCAGAAGCTGACTACACTCAGTTTTTCTTGGAACCCACACACACACTTTGTAGGCTTATGCTCCTGATGGAGCAGAGGACAGGCTTTTTCCATCTTTCTTCCGTGCTTTACTTTACCTGAGAGGATTTTCTGATATAATTTTCCAGCCTTTTTGCAGTAATTCAGCAGTTCACACCCTGAAGAAAATCTAAGGATGTAACACACATAATCTTCCAGAGTTGTCCCTTAAATAACAACTTGAGGGTACACTGCCTTTATGATCAGAACATCTTGTTGTGACAGTATGCTCATTGAGATGCTTTACATGCCTTACAGCTGTATCTCTGTTTAGATCTTTGCTGTGTGGAAAAGGCAACAGGCAGAGAGAGAAAGTAATTTTATTCTCAGGAGTGCAATTAGTGAATAGACAGAGATCAAAAGACCTTCCACAGCTGCACAAAAGGCTTAAGAAGAAATTTCATTTTGCATCCTCAATCCAATAACCCGTACAGAGGACATTTTCAATATTATGCTTTGAACAAGTGTCACATCATCCTGCAGTGTCCCTCAATATCCTCAGACTAAATCTGGTAGAAGCAAAATTCTGTGCCCTTTCTTCTGAAAGTCAGTTAAAAGGGAAGCAGATTTTTTTCCATTAAGGTGCAATCTGGAACCACTGTATATCTGTATGCAAACCAATGTGAGGTCTCATAATGCCTCTTCTCCAAATGTCTGATAGTAAGATTTGACTGTTTCAGTTCTGAAGTAAGAAATTTTACCAAATGTTTAGAATTTCTACTCTCTTTCTCTGGTGTCCTATTGTTATTCCAGGGATTGAGTGTTGATGTGGCAAACTGTCCTCTGGTTCTTAAGAACAAAGATCAATCAATCTACAACTAAAAACACACATAGCATCATGATAGACAATGGCAAGGATTTAGTTCAGTATATAAATTCTGAGATATTATACAATTTAGTATTCATCTACAAGTAATGCACAGCACCACATATGGAGATAAGTGGCTAAGCAGCTTATTTCAAGGTCTGAAAGCTCAAGTCACTTCTCATCTTTGGAGCTGATTGTCATTGCTGCTGTCTTTAAGCAAAGCCTAATATCTGACATAATTTATCATATATAAATAAACAAATCATGATGCAAATTCAAGGGGGAACATTAATATTAGAGTCGTAAGAGAAGCTGAATATATACTAAAGCAGTAATAGTTGATTCTTATTTACATCACACTGCCAGTGAAGATAAGCAATCTGTGAATATAACTATGTGCATAACAGGTACTGATATTTTATTGCTGCAATCACAAGCTCCTGTCACTGGAAATCAAATGAATCAACTATTTGGCATCAACTTCACAATGACAAACTGGAACTGAATGTCTAACAAGTCCGCATAACAGCTCATATGATCATTCTGAGATATTTGAAAAGCATGATTGTCTCAGTTTCGTGAGACACAAGTGTCTTGCTGAGGATGAGTTATGAGAAAGACCCCCTCTAAGCAATTGTAATTCAAAATTAAGAGACTCCAATTGAGGAAAAATGTGGAAAAAGGAAAAATAACAGCCCGTTATTAAGAGATATATATGTGTTGGCAGAACAACGAAAAAACACAAATAAAACAACCAAGCAATAACCCTATACCCAAAAATAATCCCCTTCAAAACAAATAAATAAACAAACAAAACAAAAAAAAGGTAAACAATTCAGTTGGTGCCCTGTGGTGCAATTCTCACCACCCTCAGCAGGGGATGTTGTTGCATCACCGGAGATGCAGAGCTTGTAGTGTCCTGTGCCAGTCAGCAGGGCACGCTGTTGGATCACTGGTAATGCAGAGCCTGCAGTGCTTGGTGCCGGTCCGCAGAACGCTGTTGGATCACTGGTTGTTGCCACATGGGGAGACACCCTCCTGGGTGTACTGGAGAAACTGAAATTGGAGGTCTTTCTCCCCCCCCCACCAGGAAAAGAGAGAGAGAGGAGGGAAAGAAAAAAAAGGTCCTTCCCAGCAGAAAACTCACTCAGTCATTCTGGTTGAATCGTGCAGAGCAGACCGCCCTCTCTGATGTGCACAACTGCTGCCAAGAGAGAAAAAAAAAACAGGAATGGAGGAGGGGAAAGAACCTCGCAAAACAGTTCCTCTCCAGTGGAAAATCCAAACAGAATCCACCGCTGGCAACCAGGCTGGGAACCAAAGCCACCTCTAGCTCCTACCCCGACCTTGTCTCAGCTCCAGCCACAGCCAAAACTTCTCCCCCTCATTTCCCAGGAGACAAGAGAGGGGAAAAAAAAAGTAAAAGAGAACTTCTTACCCCTCCCCAAAGACAAGATCCTGAAGGCCATCAACTAGGAATGTGGTCTTACCAGCCAGTCTTTTGTGTTACTTAACTGCCTAAGTCACAGTCAAATCTGCCCATTCAACATCCTTCACACAGTGGGCAGGGGAAAGGGAAAAAATTCCTGGTTAGTTTCTAAGAGCCAGAAAAACCATGACAATGATAAACTAAAAAAATGAAAAGGACGTGCAGTCAGCATCCTTAGAAAGCAAGTACCGCCAACTTGCAACTTTCTGCCAACAAACACGATAAAAAACTATTAGGTAGCAAACTTAGCACTTGGATAATTTCATTAGTATCAACAGAATTTTATTTGCTTATAACTGAGTTGCTTTTGGCCCTCTAGCATGTAATATACACAAGGTAACTGCAAATGCAGAATTTACTGCTGCATTCCACACAAAAATAAAGTGATTCAGGAGCTTGCATTCAGCAAAAGAATCCACAGTGAGTAGGGAGTCTCTTCAGCTTCTACAGTGAATGAAGTTATGCTGTATCAACATGTTCAACACCCACTTAATTTCTTCTGAACGGGTTAGTCACAAAAATATATTGAATGGGGTGTTGGTGGTTTTTTTGCATTTACAAAAAATGTTACCTCAATTAGAAGCAATTGAACAGGGGTACTGACACATCTTTCACACAGATGTAACAAACACTTCTGTTCTTACAAAGGACAGAAACATTTCCCCACAATATTGGAAGATGACAAATATAGAATAGGAAAAAAAATAAATAAACTGAGCTCTAGGTTTTGCTATTCAGTATTATCTATCACTCTCTCTCTGGGAGTCTTACAGTTTAACAGTGATAGTTGACACACTCTCTTACCCTCTCAGTCAACATTTGTATTCTACTAACATTGATTTTCCAGGTAATGTTTTGTGCACTCTGGAATGCACATTTCCTCCTGGATTTGCTTTTCATGCACCTGTTGAACTCAGAAATATATGTCCATAAACTTAGTGCAAGCACAACTGAAGAGGTTATATAGAACTTTCATCCTCCACATTAACTTATTGTAGTGTCATCAAAATGAACAATGAGAAAATGTATTATTCACTCAGGAAGGTATGTCATTAGTGCTGAGTGTACCTCCTCAGACTTATGGTATGAATAGTTTTAACAGTTAATCTCTGTATTCCCTTATTTTTACTTATTTCTCAAAGTTTCTCTTCAACTGAGTTTAAAATATATATGTTCATCTTATGAACTCCTTGAGATTCTGATAAAAACAGATGACAGATATAGAATGTTTGCATCCTGAAGATCATTGTTCAGACTTAGGATGACAAACAGCACATGTCCATCTAAATGCTGTTACACATTAATCTTGCCTTAATCTTACATCCCACTGAATCTTTGTGGGCCTGCACACTGAATTCAGACCAATAGATCATCATTTGGTCATTTTGTCAGCCAAAAGCAAGTTAGGAGGAAGGGGGAGTGGAGGAGGAAAGTTGAGAATGCCCCAGGTGTAAGGAGTTAGATGGGATGGCACTCAGCAGGCTCGGCTGTAGGAGCCAGAGCAGTGCTCCAGGGGCTGGAGAACAGGGATGGTGTGGTGCTCAGTTCTGCTCCTAAACTGAGGTGTTTTTAAAAGGTGTTGTTAGAGTGATGGACTAGACATCACCTGTGAGTCCCTGTCTGAAGTATTGTATGTTTGTGTGTAGGCTTCTGCTTCTTGTAGAAATTTTGTTTCTTGCCCTTCTTGGTCTGGTGTTTCCATTACATACCAACTGATGACCCTTTTGTTTTTAGGTACTGCTGGTTGCTCTGAGCATTTTTTTTCAATCTTGCAAGTTGAGACCCTGCAGAGTTACTGGGAAGGCATCGCTTTGTGAGGAAATTGGAGAGTGATAATAAGGTTAGTGACTTTGATCAATATGTTTTTTTACTACATCTGAGTGTGTTTTTCAGGCATTGCCTTTATAATTTTGGGGGTTTCAGAATGCCCAATGACTGGGGTCTGTTTCTTAAGTAATGTTACAACTGATATTATTTAAAAATATGAGGCAATTTAGAAAATTTGTGAGTAGTGTATAAAGTAGCCATTATATGGAACTTTAAAAAGCTTTTCTGTGATGTGCAAAAAAAGGAAAAAATTGCCACAAGTTTCCACTTTTTTTTTTTTTTTTTTTTTGATTCTCATTCATTTACATCAGGTAAACTTCTAAAACCCTGTTCTACTGAATTACTACCCCAATAGGAAGCTGCACAGAGCTCTGCTGATGATCTTAATAGGGTGATGACCCCCCCTATTTGTGCTTCTAGTTGTCTCATCCTAGGAAAAAAAAAGAGATGCTGGCCCACAGCCATTTGGACTTTTTTCTGAGTTTCTGATGAGTACAGAAGTGCAAGATGAATTTAAGTCTTTAAGTACTTGAAGATAAGTACATACATCCAATTTGCTACCCTATTGTGGGAGAGAACCTTATCTTTTCCAGCTTTTTATTTTTTTCTCCCAGAAGGCTTTCTTTCTCTTTTTCTTTTTTTAAGCTCTCTGAAGTCATTGTATTTGTCTTCAAAGTCTGTGATTATGACTGCTTCCAAGGAAAAGTCTCAAGGAGGGTTGAGATTCTTTAATCTTTGCAGATGTTCAGCTGCTTGTCAGTAGTGGGCTTGTGGTATTGATATTGTTATTTTGTACTTGTCATGAAAGCTTAGTTTAGGATCTATGCCTTCCTGGTTGGACAATTAATTTAGAAGTAATGATATACTGCTGCAGTACAAGATAGAGTTTTAAGCTGTATAAACTTTTAATATGTGTATAAAACTATGTCACAATTCTATAGTGCTGCTTCTGCATTGGTGCTTTTATGATATAATAAATTGTGAAATCAGAGCCATTATTCTGGTGAAATAAAGAAGTTAGGAACCTATTTTGGAGATAGTGACTTAATACTGCTGCTGCATGTTAGGTTAATCATTTATTAACTTGCCCAAAGGTATCTGCTTCAACTTTTCAAGTGCCAGAAAAGGTGGAGACTATCTCAACCTGTGGGGTTCACATACCTTAATCAGCTCAATCAAAATGTAGAAGAGTTAAACATGTCATTACCCTGTTTTGGGGTTTTTAACCTAATTCACGTAACATCCAGTAGTGATGTGCTCTAACTCCTTTATTCTACATCATATCTTGGCTAAATAACAGTCATGTACGTGGCCATGACAGCTTGTGAGAAGGAAAATTTTTAGTCTGCTCTGGAGATGGGTTAAGAAATCACAGTAACGGATTTCCCTGAAATAGGTTAAACACCCCCCCACACACACACTTACTAGTCTGAATTCTAGCCCAACGAGAGAAGTCTTATAAATGAGTCTTTTTTTCAGTTCATAATAATTACAATATGGGAACTCTGCTCAGGTACTTGTTTGAAATTTACATTTTTGTGAAATTCAAGATATAGTAGAAATGTAGTGTCCCTTTGAAGTAATCCATACCAGAATCTGAACAAAACAAGCATAGAAAATTTCCAAAACTCCTAGTCACAGTAAAGCTGTTGGTATTCTAGTGTGGTGGGATGGGTCTGATGCAGATATACCAGTGAAATGTCTTGGTCTCCAGGTGCTCGTGAAGCTATTCCTTGGCTTGCCATTGACTATGATCATAGATAAAGGTTCAGGTTTCAGCAGTATTTTTTTTTCTGATCAGGCAGTCATTGTTTTCTGGAGACAGAGGCTGTGAACTCAGCAGCCTCTCTCTGTGTGGTTTTTACCAGGTGTGTGATTCACTGTTTATTGGTGCTTTGAGCATGTGCCTTCTTTCTACTTATTTCTCTCCTTTCACAGGCTTCCCTTGTCTTTTCTACCTACACTATGTATGCTTTTCTATATTTTCTGGGTAATATAAAGTATGTAGGTGATGAAATGAATAATATGAAATTGTGTGAGAATTTTAATTTCATTCTTGAGTACCTCTTTCACATGAACCTAAAAGGTTACTTGCTGAAATTATTAGAAGATGAAGTTACAGTAGAATATCCTGGATGCTGAGTTAGGGTCTTTTAATTTTTAGTGTATCAGAGTTCAATAATGTAAAAACATTTTTCTAGGCATCTAGGTTTCCTCAAAACAGAGTTAAGGTATCAAATAGTAAATTGTAGTAATAAATTCAAGCACCAGTCTCAACAATTCAGGGATAACTTGAGGAATACTGTGAGGTTCATAAAGGCTGAGTCCTCCACATAGCTTCTTGTGTTCTGCAGTTCTCATATGAGAGCTGCTTACATTTTACAGACACCAGCTAAGGCAGAAGGTGATAATGGACCTGGAGAACTGGCCTGTACCGCCATGGCCTCATGTATGGTCTGACCTGTGAAACTGAGGAGTTTGGGGTCCCGTGAGAGCAAATCTAATATATGCACACAGCAGTATTGTTGAACAGGGTTTCTGACCCTTGAACATTTTGCATCCTAAACTGTCATTTTGTGTAACTTTGGCATAGGAAAATGTCTTTTTTTCACATAGAAAAGTTAAGACACATGAATTTTGTGATGTGAAATGGCTCATCAGATAACAGCAGGATTCCATGCTGATTAGTATGTATATTTTGTGAGAGATGTCATTATGTTATTTAAGGCACAAATCCACTTTTTGATAATGTCTTATAATGCTGAAGAGCTGTGAGACACAGTCACTTGTCTACCAGTTTCTGGGGAGACATTTTGCCTGACCAAATAATGCAGGATTTGGCCTAGAATTGCTGCCCAATTAGTGTATGAAAGAACAGATATAAAATTCCACACTCGGTGGCCTTACACTGTCTTCTCAGATTTTGTAAACCTCAAGGACAAAATTAATTAATATAAAATATTGAATTTTTCCATTGCCTCTTGTTTTGGTTACAGATTTTTTGCATGTAAAATTGTTAAACGTACTTGTCATTCTAAAAGCTGGGCAAGAAGGAAAACTAGTGTGGAAAACTACTTAGTCACTTCATATACTTTTCCCTTTTTTCTCAGTCAGAAACTATATTATGTTCTGACAGAGAATGTGTTTGTTCTTTAAAAGAAAAAAAATCATATGGAATGGTAACACTTTAAAACAAACTCTGAGCAAAATGAATCAACATAAAAACCATGAGCATTCTTCCAGATTCACAAATCTTTTAGGTTAATTTTAAAAAAACCCACTCTTTTGATGTCAGATGATACTGGTGTCCTTTTTAATTCATCATTATCTCAGTAAAGTCTTTCAAAGTCTTCCTGAGATGGACACCATATGGATCTTCTTTCAAGTTTAAAAGAATAAAATTAATTTCTGGGCTGAAAACTTTGTAATTTTTCTTGTGAATGCAAAACATTTCTACTAAACCTGGAATGCATTTTCTAAAACAAAAGCTATGGCTAATCGCTGGGGCAGCTCTTGCTGTTGGAAGTGTTATTGTTCATGCACTACTTAAAAGATACTGCAAAACTCACTGTATTGAATATAAGTTATAGTCACATGTGTAATTGTGAAAAAACTTCAATAATTAGATCTCATGTGACTTTAGTTCTCCTTCCCTGGATAATGATATCGGGGCATTCACCAGGGACTTCCTTTAGGGACTTTCTCACTATCCTTGTGTCTGCAAGGAAGCAGTTATATCAATCTGCAGACCAGAGTTCAAGCAGACTGCTGGCAAGTACACGCTGACTCCATTTCTTTTAAATTCTTGATTTATCTTTCTATGTGCCTGGAAAAATAATTTGGATGCAATGTCTGCTTCCCTTGAGAGATACATTTTTTGCTGGGTTTTCAAGTGAAGTGGGTAAAGTAGGAACTCAGAAAGTAACTGTTGTGAGCTCATGCAACTCAGTGCCTCATTGCAAATTGGATTGTGGGGTTTTTTTTTTCTTAAGTATTGGAAAAATGCAGTTTTCTGGAAGACATGCTTTTATTTGCCCAAAATTTATGGATTGGATATGAGAGTAATTTGAAGAAACTCTACATCCTGCTTAGGAGAACAGCTACTTAAACCCTTTCTGGCATCAAAGTCTGAATTTGTGTTGCTGTGAAGAGGTTTAAATCTTTCAGTGGGGAACAAAATCTCAAAAGAAGGAATATTGATATGTCAATTTAAAATACCTTCTAGATATTTCTTTAGAAGTTCTATATAGCAGAGCATAAAGAACATCATTAGCAATGGCATGTAATTGCAAATGGAAATAATTCTACAGTAGCACAGTAATAGAGAAGTAAGAGGAATTAATGTGGATGAGGAAATGAGATTAGTCCTCCTAGAAAAATAAAGAAAAACAAATGGATCCATTCAAAGCTATGAAGGGACTATGGGAAAAGTACTGTGTTTCACCTGATATTGTACTCCTGGAGAAATGGCTTCTCAAAAGAAGTGTATTTTTGACACAACTTGTTAGACCTCTGACTCATGGATTTGAGGCACCTCCAATCTTGTATAGCTCTGCAAATCCCTTTGTATATGCAAGTTTGAAGCCATGAAATAGCTGGATAAAATGTACCTGTTAATATCAGTAAATTGCAATAAAAGAGCAACCCAAGAAGAAAGTAAATCTTTTAGCTGATTTAAGCTCTGGATCTAAATTTGGACAATGGCCTACTTGTTTCAATGGAGAAATGAACATCCAGTGCCAAAATTGCTTGAACTTCAGGGAAGTTCAGATATTTCTCTCCTGTAAGTCATGCAGTTGTAAAATTCTATGAGTAATAAGATAGATGAATAATGTAAGAGTATGGAGCCTACAAGAATGATACATTATTCTTGCCTCTTAGAGTCTGCAATCCAAATTAAACTGACACAATTCATGGATAATATTTCCAGTCTAGATTTGAGCACAGAAGTGGTTGGTGGAGATGCATGTGTTTGTTGGTTTGGGGTTTTATTTGATTTGGATTTGTTTGTGGGTTTTGTTTGTTTGTTTGGTTTTGTTGCTTTGTTTTGGGTTTTTTTGTTATTATTTTTATAGTGCATGTGAATTTTTCTTTTACAGTGCTGAGGGAAAAGTGAAAGCAAAAAAGATGGTGGAAAAAACACTGTAGACTAATCAATTTAATAAGTGATTTGGATAATAAGCCCAGCTTGGGTATTTTGAGAGGATGACTTCCATGTACTTCCCCTTCTATCTCATGCTCGTGCTGCAAAGATGCTGCATTTCGGTGATGTAGATGCCACCACAGACCTAAAACCCGCCACCTATCAGTGCTTGTGAATTGTTAGCTTTGAGTGGAAAGACTGGAACATCTTTAGCAGCTATTCCTTCAGCTACTCCTCCTCCCCATCTGATACATTTCTTGGCTAAAGTTCTATATCGGTGAATAAATTTGGTGTCTGTTGTTCTGCTGAAATTACAGAGCTCTCTATAACAACTCCTGTAAGGACTAATCTAAACTCACACTTTCATATCAGCTGTCTGGTGCACTTGAAAGAAGAAATACAACTGGGCATCCTTGTAATGGTCCTCCAGTGGTTGTGGAAGGCACAGTCAATTGTCTCCTTACTTTCCTGGGTTTTAGTAAGGCAGAGCCTGCTTGTTCCATGAGTTTTGTTCCCCATGTTCCAGCTAGCAAATAAAAAACTCCAGTGATCTGTATTTCTGGGTTGTGGAGGACAAAAATTCTTTTGGTATTCCTGCCATTGACCTTTGAACTAAGAACTCAGTGTTTCCTCTCACCCTTTTTTATTTTTTGATGGGAGGGGTAGAGGGTGGGGGACGGACAATATGTGATCCTTTGGGGAATGAAAAAAGTGAGGAGCAGAAGTATCAGAAAAACCTGTGGATTGCCACAGGGTACAAGATAAGTGCTCTGGAAACAGTTAAGCTACAGTACAGATGTTATAGTTTCATCAGTAAAATAGACTTCTTTATAAAAAGGGGGTGCAAAAAAGTGAATCAGACTTCTATGCATCTTTGTTGTTCAGCTCTAACCATCTAGCACTTATTTTGATTTAGAATATTTGTACTCTTTGGAGAGGTGTTATAAGATGGACTTGGAGTTTAAACCTTAGGTGGAATATTTTCAGTGCTAAAATCAATAAATGACCATTAGCAGTCTTCTTGTTCTGTTCAGAACTGTAGCAGGTTATTTAGGAAATTTTCTATTCAGGAAATATGTCAAATATCTGAGAATAATCTTAATTGTTAGTGTGCAGTGAAGACAGATAGACTTAAGACCAGTAAAGCTGGAGTCGGGAAGAACAGGCTGGTTGCTCTCTCTTCAATTTTTTTTTCCTCTATTTTGAGATAGTGCTGACTCTAAATCAAATATGTCCACAAAGTGGCATGCATTTGCCTAGAATGCTTAAAAACTCAATTGAATATCAAAAGTGACATGGCTACAGTAATGATGAAAAGAATTATGGCTCTGTACAGCCAGCCAAATAAATGAAACATAGTGAAAAGTATCAGAAAAAGTGGTTGTTCTATGCTTAAAAACTAGAGTTGTCTAGTAGAAGTATTTGGAAAGCACTCTATTTCTATACATTTTCTGCTTACAAAATTTGACATCTATATAACTTTTTCTCATTTATGCCCTTGTGTTTTTATTGCTAGGGGATCTGTGTAAAAGGAAGACCTGCATTTCTGAATCCATCTTTTCCCTTTTCTTTCAAAATCTTTATTCTTTTGCTATAAGGTATCTTGAAGTGATTAAAAATTATTTTAAATAGAAATGGAACTACTCAGTGACTAAGCTACCATGACACAGTGGTATCCCTTTCTTTTAATTCAGTGAGTCAGTCTCTTCATCCTGCAGAACAGCATCTCAGATGATTTCTGAAAGAACACTTGTAGGCCCGTGTTCAGAGTGTAGCTTAAAATGTTTTAGTTCTTGTGTGCAGATACCACACAAAGACTTACACAGACAAGACATATTGCTTTAACTTTGTGCTCATATTCTTGTTTTAAAGACTACTGAGGAACTTGTATTTTCCTTTTAATTCAATTTTATATTAGAAGCTTTTAGAGCTGAAATGGTGGCAAGAGTCTAAGCTTCTCTTTGCTGCTTTGTAAACACTAACTTTCATGATTTAAATATGTTTAGTAATGGTCAAATAGATCTTTCTCAGGTAATTTTGTTGTCAGATTGAGTCTTAAATATTGAAGAGTGTTGATAGTCTGATAGATAGACTCTTCAATGGTTCAACAGTAATGCTTGTATTTAGTTGCATAGCGAAGCTAAAATAATCCTGGAAGCAATTACATTGTATTTCTTTATCCAACCATTTCATTGTTTAGGTGCTTTAGATTTGTTGGTTTCAGTTTTGTTTGTCACTGTTTTTAGTAACAGAAGTACCTCATATCTGGGTTTTCTTCAGCGTCAGACTGGACAAGTATCTTGTGATGAGTTCTATAGTTGGCAGGAAAGTGTGTTGGTTTGGTTCCCCCCCCCCCCCCATGAATGATTCAACAGAGAGAAGTCAGATGAGAGAAATCAGATAACTGCATTTTTCCATCTGATGGGTATCAAGTGATACCATTGACTGATTTTATCAGTCTGTCTTGTTAATGTCTAGAAACACTGTGCTTTGTACTTTCCATTCACAGAAAATAAGCAATGTATCTTTGGTCTGAAAAACTTTGTTTGGAATAAGGGGTACAAATATGAAATGAAATAAGAAATAATATATTTGGGTTCTACGAGAGAAGTTGGTGTCTCTGGCAGAAAATTTGAAATAAACTCTTTAACTGGTGAGCCCTATTGCTGATAAAAGGATGGACTTTTAATCCTAAAATGACAGTTCAAACTATATGCTTAAAATTCTATATATCACAAACATTTTTAATCAGATCAAAATTCTTAAATGTGCTGCATTTTAGGGTGTTTTTTGATGCTCCTGTCTAAAGGTTTATTTTGCACAAGACATGTAATGAAAAATGCCACTTTCCTGTTGTTCTTAAAGACAGAGGTTTAATTAAATAAGAAGATGCATTCAGCGCCTTCAGATTTCCAATGTCATCTTTTGTTGAGGACTGGAATTTAGGGAGCAGAGCATGTTTTTCATACTTCTTTTTTAAAAAGGATACTCTGCTTTTCTGAGCTTTATGAGACCTGTGTTTCAACTTCTGTGTCGCAAAAGGACTGTGAGGCCTTTAGTATAAGCCAGCCAAGCTTAACCCCTTGTGAGAATGTGCAAAGAGTAATTAACCATAAAGAGGAAGAGTTAAGGGTATCATCCTTCTTTTCAGTTTGATTGACAGTGTAGGTACTGGGACCTGACTTGGCTCAGTTTCCCACTGAGAGATCATCAGAAAAATCTGAAAGAGCAACAGGAGCAGAATTTTTGCTCCAAGCAACTAGGAGATGGTTTTGTCTGATGTGAGAATATAAAAAGGAATGGAGAGGGGGGGAAAAGTATCTTCATCTCTCCCCATCCTCTTTTTCACTAGTTTCTAAGTAGTGCTAAGTAGTCTCTTAGTTACTTAAAGGTGCAGCCTGAATTATGCTGCAAGTGAATGGATCCAAAGCTCCAGCCAAAGACTGACTTGGTCTTTAGATTTTAGTGCTGCCACAGGGGTTTTATTTTTATGTTGGCTACAGCCAATTCTACTGGTTTGTTGCTGTTCTGAATTTGACAGTATTTTCATTGGAGCAAATGATGGTCCCACTGTCACCAGGTACAGTGTTTTTTTTTAAAGTGAGTAAAAACAAAAACTGCTCAAGACAGTGTTAGACTTGAGGCTTTTCTCCTTGTCGCCTGTTTCAGCAATGCTCTAAGCCTACCTAACAGATCTAAATTGCTAAGGAAGGCTCAGAAGAGGCAGGCTTTTTCTTCAAGTGAGAGCTTCTAGACACATTAAGCTTTTACTGGAAGGAATTTTATTTGAGTGGGAGGCTAGAGAAAATGTCCTTGAATGCCTTTGAGCAGCTGTAGATAGACTCTTGTAAACTATTTATCCCTGAGTCCTAAAGCCCTGACTAGAAAGAGCTGATCTTTTGAATCTGCAGCTCTCCTGACAAACAGAAAAAAGAAGAAAATAAATATTTTACAGCAATTACTGTTATTTTACTGTTGTCAAGAAGATAACAGGAAAATAGTAATTGTAAATATCTCTAAAACTGCACATCTTTAGGAATGTCGGTATCAGTTTTCTTGGCTATTTTTTGAGTTCAGTTAAGTGTATATTGGCATTTGCAAAGACAGCATAAATGCTTCTCATTTCATCTCTTTGCAATGTCATGCACTTATACAAAATCCAGTTCAGTCATGATGTTTCAGGGATGCCAGCAAGAGATGTGAAGGCATCAAACACTCCTGTTTACATGGCTGATGTTTTGCATCTAGTTTGAAGAGTTAGAAGAAAGGGGAAGGAATTGGATTCTCAAGAACAAGAACTCTGACTCAGTTTGTTTTTGGGGTTTTTTTTCTGGTAAAAATGAAGCCTGTACTTGCCTTTTACCTCAAAGTTTTCTGTTTACTATTTAACTTGAAGGAGTTAAATTTTCTTGCACTTGTAAACTCTGCATGCTGTCCGGCTCACTTGCTGACACACATATTTGTAGCTGGGAATGAAAAAGCTAAAAGAGATGAACCTGCAACAGACTAAAGCTTTTTAATAACATAAGGCCTGCCCTGATAAGGGGAATAGTATTTTGTAGCTTCTTTACACAAAAACAGTCTGAATTAATATTTTATGCCTTGAGCATTGTTAAATTTTTTATTCTTGATTTGGAATATTATTCTTGCTTTAACAGTGTTGTGAGGGTTTTTTTGCTGGTTGTGTTAATTATCAGGTAGGATGTTTTTAGTCCAATTCAGTGTATGTAGTCAAAGACAGTAGAAGCTAATGTGAAATGAGCTCTGAGAAAAGAGATGCTCAGCCAGTAGGTTAAAGAAAAAAAAAAAAAGGTGGCTTTTTTTGTGAGTTGTTTTATTTCCTGTTTGTTTGTTCGTTAGCTTTTTTTAAATGCAAGACATTCAGAATGTGTGAGAAGTGCAACTAAGACTGAAAGCCTTTACATTTTTCTCTCCCTCTTAAGGCTCATTTAAAAGAATGTCAGGATTGTATCATATAGTTGTATTGTAGTTAATAAAAGTAGCATCTGTTATCAACAGAGCAGGTCAGAACAAGAAAAGGAAATATATAAAGATGTGGGGCAAAACCACCTGGATCAATTAGCTTGTTACAGTCCTTTCCCTCCCTTCCAGATATGACATGAAGGTTTTTCTGATCCGTTTCTGTTTTAGGATCAGTTAATTATTGATAACTATACAGAGGAGGATTATTGCTTGGTGCATTTAAAGAGCACATGTTATCTACCTCTTCTTTCTTAATTTCATACTTTGTAAGTCTAGCAAGAAAACATAATTAAATATGCATTATGAGGCCAACCAGAGCTAAGAAAAATTAATTGTAAATACTATCTGAAGATATTGGGGTCTTTAAAAAAAAGAAAAAAAGAAAAAGAACCACAGAATTGGTGTGGTCCAATAAGCTGTAAAAATTAGAATGAGAAGACAGTAGTTCTGGGGAAGGAAGAATATGTGTTCACTAATTTGGACAGTGTGACAGGAGCTAAGAGTTAATACACTGCATATGTCAGATGTGTTCAGGTCCTTGGTGTAAAACTAAGGAGAATATGCAAAGATGTGCTGTCTGAGGAGCTGTGCTGTTTTTTCTGCTATATGTTACACCACTGGTGTGATGGCTCTCTCAGTCTCTGACGTGAGCATAGCTGTTACCCCTGTGAAATGTTTTTTGATGTCTTTTGGAAAATCTTAAAATAAGTGCTAAATATTATTAATATTTCAGTTTTCTTATGGTAGTACCCTGAGGGTAGGCTGGTATTTCCCAAGTTGCTCGGTATCTTTTTTCTCACTACCCTGCACAGCATTTCTGAACACATTACTGTTCTGCATATTTGAAAGCAACCAAAAAATACTGCAATGACTTTACTGTGCTTAAATAAATGGAAATAAACCACTGCTATATAGCATTTGGAATATTATGTTAGAGCATTTGATACCCATAGTGAGAAGCTTCATTGGAAGTAATATGCACTTAAAATCAAATATAGTGGGAATTCAAATGAATAAAGGCAACAGTTGAAAATTATATGTAGCTCAACATGAGCATGTTCTCTAACTTGAAAGTATTTTAAAAGAAATAGGAGAGGAAAACCCTGTGTTGAATGTGGCATATGTTTCTATTAAGGTTCAGTTCTGTTAAAGAAAGTTGTCAGGATTGTGAAACAATGTAGTTCCACTACATATGTGGATGTGTGTAGATATAGTGTAAGTCCATTTTGTGATTGGCTTGGTGGAAATCTTCACCCTCTGTACAGTGCAGAGAAGAACATACCCAGTGTGCAGTGAGAACATCTTTTTGTTGATGAGACCTTAATCTCCAGTGGGAAGTGGCTGACTGGACAGAGGGAGTAGAGGGATAAGGGTTTGCATTTAGGTCAGGGTGCTCCGGGGTACAGAACTGCAGTTCACTGAAGGGAAGCAAGGTCAGCTGGACACAAGTCTTGAGGGGGCAAAGAAAATACTGTTGCTATGTAGACAACCTTTCATTTTTAAGTGCCCTGAATTTGGAGAATCTCAGCATTTTTGTATGTAACAAATAGAATTAAAATGAACAACCAAAACAAACAACCAAAACAAAATCCCAATGAAACACCCCAGCAACAACACTCCTAAAATGTTACATTATTTCAAGTATATTTTTGAGTTGTGGCAGCAAACTTCAGGCTAGTTCTACTGATATCTGCATTGAGGTTTGAGTTATCCTTTCTTTAGGTTGGCACAAGACTTCTTTTTCTTTTCCAATGATGTTTTTTTCCCCAGAATCCCGTACCTAGAACTGCAAAGCTGTTAGATCCAGCTGTCCGAGTGATGGATCAGTCTGTGGAACTGATTTCTCAGAACCCTTGTCTGTTCAGAGAAATTGGTTTAATTAGTGATACATCAGCACTGCAGAACTTAGGGCTTGTATAAGGCACTGATGAGGCATCTGTGCATGTGCTCAGCATGTCCTGGGAACCAACTTAATTTGTGAAGTCTCACTTTATGTAGTGGAGATTGCTATTATGGTTTTGGGGTGATGCTACTTATTTGGGACACATCGAATTTAACTTACACTGATCTGAATAGCTCTCTTGAGTGTGATTGAGACTAATTTTGTTTTGGTTTGTATCTCCAAAAGGATGGCAAGTGTCCTTGCAAAGTCAAAAACCTGCCCCAGATGTGATTTGGGAGGTTTATTAAATTATAATTTCCTCATAGTGAAAGAGAGGAAAATGAAACTGTCAATGAAACAGATCTATTACTTGTTTATGTTCTAGAGTGAAACTCCTGACAGGTCATAATGTTGTCTTTTATATCTGGTCTTGTGCTATGTGGAGTTAATAAAGGAAGGTTCCTTTTTTAGGTATGAGCTACTGCAATGGTAGCAATGAATGGTGTTCACTGGTTCACATATAGTCACCTAACTAGTTTACTTGACTGGCTTGCTATATCTCTCTATTGACTGGAAAGGGTAATTCAGTTCACTATAAGGTGTGCTTATATAATGTAGCAGATGGGTTCCCCTTTACAAGTGCAGGTAGAAAGCTAAATGAAATGATCAATGTCCTGTTTATAAATTGTTAAAATGCACATTATTTTCACCTTGGCCAGTGAAGTTGTTGAAGTGTCAATTGCCATGTTTGTTCTTCACTGGAAGCTTTATCAGCTTTATCAGTGAAAGTAAGTGTCCAGACCTCAACTGCTTTTAGTGAGTTTTGTTCAAATCCTATCTGAGTAGCAAATCATTTAGATTCCCTAAAGATATGCAGTAATATCCAGTGAGAGTGTTTGATCTTGGCATGTTCACACTGTTATTCCTCCATCTAATCCTCTGCTGTGATTGAGTTTGGTGCTTAACGTATTACTAAGGAAGTGATGAACAATGAACAAATTGGAAGTAGTATTCCTTCTGGGGTCATCAATGGCCTATTTTGGCATATCTGTGAAATTCAGACATTTGTATGGATTTCATTTATGGATGTTTTTCTTATTCATGTTCAAATAAATAACAAATTTTAGCACTCTTATGGGCAGATATTTTTAGCATGGCAGCATGCAGTGTTGCAGCAGTTTGATTTATTAAACTAATTGGTTAGCAAGTTGGGGTCCTGCCTTTGTTTGACTCTTGTAGTAAGCCTGTAAGTAACAATTCCTGAAGCATTAAAAAGCCCCCAACCCACCCAGTCAACCAAAAAACAACATGCTTTTGTTTGAAGATATTAGTATTCCAAGCTACCTCAGAAGGAAATTGCAGGTTTCCTTCTGTGATCTTGATGATATAAGGCACATCCAGTGGCAGAAGTACCACAGGTCTCTCCTGAAATCCCCAGCTGTGTGATGCTGAGTTCTATTGGTGATGGCAAAGATTAAACAAGTTGTGTGAGTTGTCATGTTCCAGCAGCACACAGCTTCCTGCCAAGCTAGCTTTCAATTACAGCTTGGGAAAACAGCTTGGTGCCTGTTCTATTTTTATAGCCTTGAAACTCTGCCTTGGTTTGCATGACAGTTTACACTCAGTGGTTTTTAGGTTTTTTTTTTTTAATTTGATTTAAAAAAATGTCATAATGAGGCATTAGAAAATATTCTGGATATACTTTTGACTCCCTATACTAATGTAAACTATAGTTTTAATATGACAAATCACTGTTTAGATATCCTATGATAATATGTGTAGAACAGTGGCATTGCCTAAAAGTTTCAAAAATGAAGACAGAAAGAAGCTATGGTGGGAACTATCAGAGGAGAATTATGGCTTAAATATACAGCAAAGAGCAGTTTTTTTTTCTGAAGTGTAGGATCAATTTCAATAAATACACTAAAGCAGGGTTTACATCTTGATGTGGAAGAAGTGATATTCTATCTCTTCATAACTTAATAGAATATGAGAAATTAGTTTTATAAAACATGAACCATGTAACTTGGATTTCTTGAACAAGATATTCCTCTACATTCCCATATCCATGCTGATGGTGACTGCCTAGACATTTTGGAAAAACTGTATTTTATGGGTACTGGTGAGTTTTCTGAGCAGGTTGCTTTTAAACAACCCTAGAGTTTGAGTCCAGAGATTTGTAATCAAGTGAACAGTTTGGTTTATATTAAAAGATTTTTATTTATTAATTTTAATAAAGTAATAGATTTCATATCCAACAAGGCAAAAAATGAGGTCAAACAACAAAAAATCTTGAGCTTGGTAGAAACTTGGCACAGATATTTTCAGATTACAGTCTTGGTTTCTGCAGTCTGACTTCAGATTGGCATTGCAAATTTCCTTTATTGGAAAAAAACCCCTTGGCATTGCAAATTTCCTTTATTTCTATTTTATCACTACACACTGTAAGCCAAAATTCATGCCTTGATCTATGTACTGGGTCTAATGTGCTCTTTCAACATTCTAATATTTACTTTTTTCTCTTGGGAAAGTGTCCCACTTCATTGCAGTAAGAAATAGCTTTTACTTCTTTTCTCTAGATCAACTGCTCAGTTTTGTATTGCTCTGCTTTTTCAACCACTTAGGCTCATGAGTTACCTTCTTATTTCTCTTTTCTCAGACATTAGAGTTGTGCCTTGCTTTCTCAAAAGGCTTAGGTAGTTTAATGGATTGAAGCCATACAGCTACAACTCCTCATTTTAATGAACAACTCAAAGAAAACACCTAATCAAATTGGGAGAACATTGTGTCAATATTTCTTTTTGCTGATTTAGGACAATTTAGAATTAACTGGTGGCATGAGGCTTCAGTGAAGCAAGTGAGTAACATTTGCAAGAAGTTTGGGTAGATATGTGGTAATGTCATTGTGGATCCTCTTCTTAAGGTCATATTTGCAGACAATGTTAACGACTGAGCATTAGTACATCAGGTCAGCCTAAAGGCCACATTCTAGTGCAGTGTGTATCCTTCCAGTCCAATATAGTCTATACTTCTTTGGGTTGAGAAAGAAATCTCACTTTCTGTGGAGCATCTCTATGAAGGAAATGAGATAGTGAAGTGGATGGTGTATTGACTTACTCTCCTGTAGCACACCAGTAATGAATTTCAATTTTTCTAGCTGGAACAACTCCAGGCAGTTAAGACTAGTAGGATTGTAACAACTGAACCTTGATTGAAGATTTTGACAAACCCATCATGTGTAAGAGGAAAATGGACACTTGCTGGTTGCAGCTGGGATAGAGTTACTTATCTTCACAGTAGCTGGTATAGGGCTGTGTTTTTGGATTTGTGACAAAACCAGCATTGATAACACAGGGGTGTTTCCTTTACTGCTGAGCAGGGCTCACACACCATCAAGGCTTTTTTCTGCCTCTCACCCCATCCCAGGAGACTGGGGGTGCACAAGTGGTTGGGAGGAGACACAGCTGAAGAACTGAACACACTGACCCAAGGGACATCCCATACCATGTAGTGTTGTGCTCAGTAAAGCTGGGGGAAGAAGGAGGAAGTGGGACATGTTCAGAGTGATGGTGTTTTTCTTACCAAGTTACTGCTATGTTTGATGGAGTCCTGCTTTCCTGGAGATGGGAAGTAGGGAATTAATTCCTTGTTTTGCTTTGCTTGAATGCACTGTTTTTGCTTCCCCTATTAAACTTTCTCATTTTTAATTCTCTCTCACATCCCACTGTGGGGGAGTGAGGGAGCAGCTGTGTGGGGCTTGATTGCCAGCTGGGGTTAAACCAGGAACACACACTTTAGATTCTAACAGTGTAATAAAACTGCCAACTTCAGTAATGAGGAAGATCATGCCTCGCCAGTATTGTAATGGCAGTCGTACTCTGGCAGTCAGATAAGTGGCTAAGGTAGTTTAGATAGTTTTCTTATGGAGCTATGGATTTTTTTTTTTAATTTAATTTTATGACAAACAGAAAATGAGGCAGGTAAGAAGGCTTTTCAGTATGTAAGAAGTAGAGATGGACTTACCTTGATTTTTCTTGGGCCAGTGCCTACTCTCCCAAAAGCTGCACTGAGGTAAAGAGCACAACACATCTGTAACCTACTTATTCCCTTGTACATACAGATGGGAAACAAATGGTCTTCCCATTTCAGGAGAGAAAAATGAGACTTTTTTTTTTTTTTTTTAACACATGCACCCCCTCCCCCCTTTAAACAGTGTCAAAATGCTGAAAGCTTGAAAATTCACAGCTCAGATCCACAGTATTTCTCCTCAAAATTGAAAGGCTTTTTTGTTAATACTTTCTGTCAAACACTAAAAGCCGTAACAGAGCTCAGCAGCAACGGACAGAAGCAACTATAGTTCACGTCTGTTTTGTACTTCCTTATCTCTGAATATGTGTAGAATAACTGAGCAGTTTCTTGTTAAAACTGGCCTTTCTGAACTACAGCAAAGGGCAACCACAAAAGACCATCCATTTTCCGTCTTTAAGATAAGGGTATCCACAGTTGAGGCCTCTAACCAGGTAAAATTTTAGGAAAAGAGAAATTTACCTCAGCCTCTTGCCTCTGAAATGTACTTAATTCCATAGTTTCTCGATTTCTTTGATTAAGGAACATTCAGTACTATAAAACAATAAAAAAAATCCCTGGAGGCTTACAGAGCGCCCTGTTTCCATCGTGTGCAAAACAAAGGGTTATGCTGTGAGGTCGCAGTGACTGCATTTAGCTGTACGCTTCATAATCCTTCTGTATTCTATATATTCTGGTTTTGATTGCAGTATTGACTGCTGTCTGATCAAAGCCTCAGTCACACTGTTAGTCAACCCCATGACCGCTGAAACAGTAAATTAAATAGAAAATCTGTCAACTGCTTACAGGAGCCTTTTACTTCACTTCTTAAGAAATGCACCTAAATGTGCAGCTAAATTTCTCTGTTTATTAGTGTGTATTGAATTTGCTTATGCCATTTTGCTACATACTCTTAGTCTATTGAAAGATGAGGAATATTTTCCCCAAGTGGGTGTGAGGATGTGTTTTTTAGTTTAATCTTTGCAGAATGTGGTTATGTCTTTTTGCAAGAAGCCTGTCAGGAAACTTCAGTGACGGGATGTATTGGATTTTTATCTGTTTCTGAGATTAACAAAGAAAATAATCTTCAATGAATTGCCCTAAGTATAACGTTGCTCCATACACTTGTCTGAAACGGAATTTTGTCAAGGGTCTGATGAAAGATGAAAATGGGGAGGAGGAAAGAGTAACCGGCATGGCTGATCAAAGTGTATCAATTCATAAATAAGGAATGCAGCAGGTTCTGAAGATCTGAGCTTGTAGCTCAAGCCCCTGGGAGGACTCTGCTGCAATGGCAGGCACATCTCAGATAATAACCTGACATGGTAAAGGCCCTGTTTTACAATAAATTAAATGCTCTCTAATACCTTGCAGCGGAATTAAGTTCTCTGTTTTGAGAACCTAATTTCAAAAGATACATTAGCTGTCATTTGCCTCTGTCTATCACCCTTCTGCCATACATTCAGGTTCTCAGTGTTTTCTCCTCTTCTAACACAGAAAGGCAGATTTGGAAGAAAATTCTATACTGCACCAGTGATTAGCTGTAGGCTCATGTGTATAGGTATTTTTTGTTCTTGTTAATACAAGAGCAGATATATTATGTCAAACTGTTAAGTCTTTTGGGCAGCTACTAATACTCTCCCTAAAAAGCTACTGAGTATTGGAAAAATTTGCTTTGCTATCTTTCACTGTGTGCACATCTCATTTAAATCTCCTGCCTCATTGTGGGAGCAAGGACACTGCACTAAAAAGCA
>JAWWLV010000179.1:4617746-4628842 GCA_035041135.1 Platyrinchus mystaceus
GGATTTTTGAAAAACCCTATTCTCAGCATTTATCCAGAAGAGTCTATTGTTTGCTTTAAGATACACAGCAACAGAAATGGTGGTGAGCAGTTATGGAAGTAAGGCTCTTAACCATTCTTTACATGTAATTCCTTCTTTGCACTTTAGAGTATGGCAGTAATTTATTTCATTTATACAAAGCATTTCAGTGTTGCCATGAGACATAGAAACAGCAACACGTCACAGGTACAAAATAAGTCAGACTTGGTTTGTTATGTCCTTATAGAACTAAACCTTCATGACTGTGCTGTGCACTGTTTCTTTTAATGCAGCTCACCATTAGTCATCATACCCTTTATCCCACTTCTTTCTTAAGTCATATTCTGTATTAAAATTCCATCCTTGTCACCAGAATATGTTAATAGGTTTTCCAGAAGTCATTGGGCAGGGAGATTCAGAGGTAGGGTGGTTTGGTTTGGGTTGAGTTGTTGAGACTTTTGAGGGGGCGGTGGTTTGTTTGTTTTTGTTTTCTTGGTATTAATGACTGTTCCTTAAAATAAAATACAAGCAGTTATTACTTTTAGGCACTTAATGCCTGAGAACAAAATGGTTGCTCTTCTCTGAATACTGCAAGAGTCCTAAAGTACGAAGATACTGAATAGAGAAAGTGAGAGATTTGATATATTAGTGGTTCAGCTAGTGTATTTCCAGGAGTTCAGGAGGTGAGAGGGAAGGGTGAAGAGAAGGGCTGCATCTATTAATATTAAAGGAAATTGTAATTGAGTGTCCTAAATGGGTCACTTATTTATTTAAAAGCTATGGCTAAAATTTTCAATAATCACTAATGACTTCAGATTTTCTTTTGAAAATGGGTCACTTTGATTTCTGGGTTTGGGGTAGGTCAAAAATGCTGAAATTTTAGGGGGGAGACTACTACTTGATTGAGAGTAGTAGTCTCTCAATCTCTCAATCAAGTCTCTACTTGATGGAAGCTTGAAAAGGTGGTTTGTGACTGCCTTATATTTTTCTCAAAACCAGGATAGTTTACACTACTGGTGGTGGTGTAGACTGTTACTCTCATTTTTTTATTTCTCTTTATTTCTCTTATTTTTGTAGTTCTTAAAAAGAAGCAGTTTCAGAGCCTTAATGTCACTTTCAGCAAGAAAGAGGTACTGAAGAGAAGGTTTCCTCACCTTGTGGGTGCAGTTGTGTGAATTTTGGAGCTGTTCAAAATGGTGATAACCCCACCTAGCAGCACTCTGTAAATATCAATTAGTGCCTGCTGAAGTGGCACAGATTTCTCCGGGGCTCTTCAAAAGTCAGTATTAATTTAGAGCATAGAATCGTCCTGAATAGTAACTTTCCATTAAGATGAGTTTTCTTCTCATTTCTGTACGAAGTTCCAAAGTTCAAACTATTCTTTTCTCATTTCCTAAAGACTATGCATGACTGACTTCAGCTACAGGATTTTGCAGTTCATCAGAAAGAACAGCTGAATTCCTTTCAGCTGAAGATCAAACAAAAAAATCTGCTTGAAAGATTATGAAGATTTTTCCTTTATATTTTAGTATTCTGTACCAAGTTCTTTTCTTCTATATTCAGCACTGGTGATATTTGAGTGCCCTGGTACTGCTCTCATCTGTGTGTGTGCTTTTCAGAATCTTTATTGTTTTCTGTATAAATTATTTTTACAAATTTTTATGTAGAAGTACGACTGTTCATACACTGACAAATGTAAACATTAATAAGACAGGCTAGCCTGTAACATAGAGAGTATCTTGATTATTAATTAACACGGAGAATTGTTAATCAACAGATTTCCTTGAATACCATTATGAAGCTTTGCTTAGAGATTATGCAGCCACTGGTATGAAATCAGTCTGAGGATAACAGACTCTTCTAATGTGCTAAGAATAAAATACATTTTAACATAAACAAATTCTGTATTTTAATATATTCATATTAATTTAGGTAACAAATTGCATAGGAAATCCACCACAAAAAATAAGTTTGATGTGCCAGTAGCAAAAATATTCCTGTAAGACACAGGTTTTCTAAAACATATTTCAATAACTTTGTATTCTTCACACTTAATAGGCTGAGGCATGGTCCAAATTGCAATTATCAACCAAAAGTCTTAAAACTCTAAATACTTTCTAGAATCTGTGTTTAGTAGATGGGTGGGACAAAAAAGATTTCTGATTTTTTTTAAAATTTTTTTTACTTCTTCCTGTATTTTTTTATTTGGAGCTGGAAGAGTTTGGCTGCTGTCCCATGCATCTGTATCGCCACTTAGACAGATATGGAATTGATTAGGGGCTCACAGAAAGGTGCTGAATGTTTTAATTTTCTATCCAAGCAATCTGCAGCACTGGACAGAGAAAAATTAATTGTTGCATTCAGAAACAGGCGGGGACAGCAAAAGGTTTTCCTTTGTATTCAAAGGTATTTCTAAATCTGAACTCTAAAATTTGCACCTTGAGTGATTTTCATCAACTATATCGAGCGACCTGGAATCGTTCAGTTCCGTCATTCATGGCACCCATCTGGGCCATGGTGCCAACAGCAGCACAGGCCTCACAGCCAGATTATGTATTGTCTGAACTAACCAACATGCAGGAGGAAAGGAAGTTTTGTGTCTGTCTGGAGTTTAGCCTGAGCCTGATGCTACTGTTATCTCTGACAGACTTGATGAGTGACCTTGGGCAACTTATTTCCCCAGTCTGTGATTTTTTTGTTGGTTTCTTTTGTTTGTGGGGAGGTTTTTGGGCTGATTTTTAGGTTGGTTTGGGGGGAGTGGGTGCTTGTATTTGTCAAGCTCATAATTTTCACCCTGACATGTATATTGGAGATTAGCCCATTGTAGAGGAAAGGGAAATCTTCCATTGAAAGCACAGAACTAGATCCTCAAATTAAATGCTGCAGAACAGGGATCCTGAGTTATCATCCTCATTGCTTGAGGGTGTTTTGCTGAGGGCCTGGTACTCAGAGCAGTACACAGAGTATAATATGTAATTTTTCCAAATGGGGAGTTGTGCACTGTTATCTTCTCAGCTTCCTTGAAGGTGCTTCTCTCTCCTGTCTTTCATAAGCTGTCAGAAAGAAAATTAAACTACTAGCCTGAAGAAACAGAAAGGCTAAAGAAAAGCAATGTGTTTAATCTGCATATCAAACTGTTTTTTATCACAGGTAGGCTCAGTGCTGTCTGTGCAACTGTCTGTACCCACCAGAAGTCAAGTTATTTTGCAGCAAACCCTGGCAGATGTCAAATTGCCAAAGGCTTCATAGCTGAAAGAGGAAGGAGGAGCTGGTGCTTTGCAGCTGTTCAAGGGGGCAGGAGATTCTCAAGACCTGTAGTTTAGAAGTCATGGTCGTTGTACTATTCTCATTATTGCTATTAAATTTTCTCTTGAGTATAATATAATGCATTGCCCTTGATGACTTTCCAGTGCATTCATTTGTTTAACTTGCATGCTCCTTGGATGAAGAAAGCTTTTCCCACAGAGTATTTTTTTTTTCTTCTTTCCTATTTTTCCTTCCTTTTATACATGTACAGTCCACCCATGTGGCTTATAATTAACTTATAGAAAAGAACTTTTAAATACTTTTGTTGCAACTGTACATTTTTTAAATACTTTAAGAACACTTTTTGAAATAAATTGTGAAAATACACATCAGGAACACAAGGGAAGAAAGCTGACACCTTCATAACAGTGTTGTATGGAGGCTGTCTGTCTTCAAGGACATTTTTTTCTTCCTTTTTGTACTTCTGTTAGCCTCCCTTCTGAATGTTTCTCATAATAGTAAAGTTATATTTCTATCTTGCTTTAATACCAAAAGTAATTAAAAGCCTACATTTCTAGCCTGCCTTGTTCAGATCCTATTAATTTAAGGAATGAGTTGAATAGGAAATTCATCACAAACTTTCAGGTATGAGCACAGTGGTAAAAAAAGGGAGGGAACACTATTTATTAAAAGAGTAAATTGGAGGGGAACAGGCTATTTGTTTTGTTCCAAGTCTCAGGTGAAAATAATTGGCTCATTAATCACAATATCAACGTGGTCATTTTAGGAAGGTCAGGCTGAAGAATGAATGGCAACAAGCCACATAATATTAAAATTTAAAAAACAAACATTAAGAATGTCAGTGAAGGAAACTTCAGTAAAAAGCTCTTGACATCTTGTTACTTTATATAAGCAAACTTTTAGCATTGAATATATTTCATATGTGTTCCCTCCCCCCCATTCATTTAGAATTATACACTGAAAAACATATATGTATATACACACATATACATTCATACATATATATATTCATACAATAGGATGAAAATTAGTATTGATTTAGTTCCTTCAGATTTTTCTGTATGAATGTTATTTTGACTTTGCTACCTTTCCATGTGTCCACCATTTCTTTCCCAAGCTATTTTCTATTACCTTTGAATGCAAGTAGCTATTGCTAAGGCATGGAGAAGGCAGAACAGAAAACAGAACAGAAAACACTCTGTAGGTTCCCTTAATGTTTCAGATGTCATAATTTCCTCTGGTAAGAAAGGTTCTGCTTTAACCTCACCTCTCAAATAGCAAACTTTTATAAGGCTATTCCCTTATTTGTTTGGGTTTTTTTTCAATAATAAACATAAAATATCAAGTATTTTGGAAAATCTCATTTGAATATATGGAAGCCAGAGAAGTTGTATCATATTTAAAGCATATGTTGTAATGTACACAGCTTTCAGATGGGGATGGCAGTATCATATGTCTATCTCTTCTTTACTGGGTCTAGTCTTTTTGTGTTCTCTGCCATGACTATACACCATAGTATTATTCTCTGATATGGTCTCCAGAGCAATATAAACCCCAGAACTGCAGCTCCACAGATTTCTAACTACAACATATTTCCTGATAGCTCAGTTTTGCTCACTCTTTTTTTGGGTAAGCTCAGTACCTTCCTACTCAGCAGCATTTACTTTCAAAGGATGACTGTAGACATGCACAGTATGCTAATATGCACTAAAGCCAGTACAATGGAGGCCAGGATGATATCTTAGTTCTGCAAGAGTCAGTAGGCTTTTTGGTGGACACAATTTTCCGGTATCCAGTGGAAGAGGTTTTTACCTTCTGTGTTAACCTAGATAATCTGGACACACTTGTGCCACAACCAAATATTGTCTCGAAGCATAGACAGAAAAGGGTGTTTTTCTTAAATTACCACATATGTTCAATCATCTGCCATGAGAATAGATAGATACAATTAAAACCCTACAATTCTGACATTCATTGGGTTATGACTATTTCGGAATAGTTCTGGAACCAGCTCAGTTAAATCATCATTTGTTTCCTCTTAAGCTATGTGTAGCTTCATGCTTAAAGTCCTAACCCTGACTTATATTGGCATAAAAGTTTGTTAACTAAGGTTTTACAGGTAGGTGATTGTTAGACCTACATGGATGCTTAAATACAGCGTGTAACTTCCAGTGAGGTGCACCAGAGTATATGCTTAAGTCCTATGCATACTATATATTCATGACTTTTCACTTGGTTGGGAATGAGCACTACCTAAATTGGCTATTTTTTGACAGAGATTCACAGAAAGAGATTTCAAATATGAAGGGATGACTTGTGTTCTGTCTGTGGAGCAGCAGTTCCTATGCACTGCTGTGAAAACACTGTTCCTTAAGATTCCTGTAGCAAAATCTAAATGGAATCTCAGGCTGTCCTATTTGATATATTCCTTTTGAATTTATAGGGGGGGAAAACTACATAAAAAGCTATTTATGCTCTATATGAAATAGTGTTGTTATTGATGAATCCTGTCAAACTAATTTATTACAGTATACAGGCTATTCTTTATCTGAAAACTAAAGAGAAAACAATTGATAACCTGATTTTATTACATATCTGTACAGAATAATTGTGTAATCTGTATTTGAAATTAGTAAGTCTGGCCATGGATGAAAGTGGTCAAGTGATGCCACATTTATGCTCACCAAGGAACTAAGAAGGTGGTGTGATATAGTAGAAGGAAGGCAGGAGACCTTCCTGTGGTTATTCCATTTTTTTTTTTTTCTTTACTCTCATTAGTCCAGCTGCAGGGTTTTGAACCCTGAACACGATGCTGATGTGTGAAAAACTTCTGTACTAAGGGCACAGAACATCAGGGTGTGAATCAGGATCTTTGCATTCTGAGCCCTCAAAGAGCTTTGCAGGTGAGCCATGTATCGCAAAATATAAAAGGCAGCTTTCTGTATTTGATTTATAGGTGAATCAAGGGAGAATTGTGGACTTAGATGAAAAGAAGAGATATGGGAATTTTGCAAACAATAGGGATAATGATGATATTAGAATTCCTGAGTAACATGGAAGATAACTTAGGGAGCCCTTGATGAAAAGCTCTGCTAAATGGCAAGGGAAATAAATATGTTCACACTTGATACTCTCTTTTTCTTGGGGAGTATGGGAAATGCCCAAAGTAGGACACACGACAGGAATTATCCTCTGCAAGTGTACATACTGAGTTCCTTTTTTTGGAAAAGGACAAGAAATGGGCTGATTCAGTGTCAGCTGCAGAAAGCAGCTCTGGCAATGAGCTGACTTCTCTGCTGTGTCTGTTTCTGATGTGAGAATTGCTCTCCACTGGCTGGACTGTCTGAGTTCAGTTCTACTCTCTGAACAAACAAAGCTTAATGTGTGATAGGGCAAACCAGCTACTAAGGGGTTTTCCTATGCCTGCAAGGGCTATAAAAGTTGTTCTATTTACTCCTCTCCTTATTTTTGTTCTCATGTCTTTTGACTTTCTTATTGCCTCTCCTTTAAAACACATCTCAAACATACCAGATTAGAGACTTGGATGCCTGAAAGTTCATCCATTCTTGCCTATGGTATTTTTTAGTCAAGAAAACTTTACCTGCTCCTTACTAACCTTGCTTGAAATAAGACTCATAGACACAAAACTATATCAAATGTAACCTTTACCCAGAAAAAAAAAACAAACCAAAAAGCAGGCAGGAGATGAGAGCCAAAAAATCAGGGCAATCTACGTTTCACTTGAGGAAGTTAAGTTAGAAGCCTGGTTTTGAAATTGCTGAATAGCTATTGCTTCTCACCTGCCAGTCACTAGGGCTTTAAAAGCTGCCTGGACTTCCTGCTATCAAGCAAGACTTGTTTTTTAAAATATAAGTGTGAATTTCACCTACAATGAAATCTTCCAGGCTTGATGATTTTACTCTGGAAGTCATTGCAGTGGCTTTCCAACCTCGTGGAAAGGAGGAATATGTGGCCCCCTCAAGTAAAAAAAAAAAGTGAATTCAACATCAATTCTCTTAGGCTGAGCTTGAAAGAGGATTTTCCAGCTCAGTTATGACAAGGCTGGCAATATTTGGGTCAGGTCAAAGCTTATATGATGTTCTTAATTCTTGGGTTTATTTGGTGTTTATTTGTTTGTTTGTTTATAAGACTTCTGTTTCTTGCTCTATTACTTAAGACAATTCTAGTTCTGGTCTTTAATTCATTACCTTCATAAAGACAAAACCTTGCATGATAGAAAAGCTAGTGGTTTTGTTTTCCTCTTCTCTTTTTTAAAAAAAACTTGTATGTCCAGAAATTTGAGATATTCAGAGCAAGTGGGTGAATGCCAGAGAGTTTTGACAACTCCCTTTGCAGGTCCCCTATCAGCAAATTATGTTTAACAAATGACTCCAAAATGGGAGAGTGTGCTTTTTATTTCATCTTCATGTTCACCACTGTACTGTAAATCTAAACTGAAGAATTCTTTTTGAGAATTAGCTCTTAATAAATTGCTGCAATTTACTTTGAAACCTTCCCTATCACATTTCTGTTGTCTGGATGGAATACAAGACGATTGAAAATATTGAAAAATATGTATGTCTTGAATAAGCTCAGTATAGTAAAGACTCTATTCTTTATCAATAATGGCTGTTACTTCTGGTGAAGGAAATCCTGTGTAATGACGGGAAGCCTCATATTAATCAGCTGGTTTCTCCTTTCTGATTTTCATTCAAGAAGACTGTAGAGTACAGGGCTATATTTACCATGAGATGTTTATGTACATAAATCATTCAGACAAACATCTGGAAATTTTAAGATCAAAGTGTTCCAGCAACTTTTTAGCCAGTTTCCGTATAAATATTATATTAGTGCATTTTGCCATGGATTCTTATAACGAAATGAAGAGGAAGGTATTAGAAAAATACTTGATTGTTTTATGTTAATTCTGAATTGTTTGTCTCTTTTATTGATTGACTGAGCATTCTAAATTGGGTCCTCAAGGCCAATTTCCAATTTGCTTTTCTGAGCCTCTAATTTGACAAACTTAATCTAACCATTTCTTTGGTGACAATCATGAGAATACACAGCTGATTCTGATTGTGCACCTAATTTCTCAGGCACAAAAGCTTGAGTATTTAAAAAGCTTAATGCCAAGAGGACTTACATCAAGTTCTTTGGCAGCTTTTTCAAGTAATATGGCTGACAGTATATGGATTCTTGTTGAAGCCGCAAAGTTAGTGTTGTTTGATTGGGGTTTTGAAGGCTTTTGATTGTGTCAGATGTTCAGACAGCAGCCCCAGCTTTCACATTACCTGGCTGTGCTCACGCTGCCTGTGAGTTTGTACTTAAAAATTTGGTGACAACTAGTAGCTCATCTGCATCAGTGTGTGTCGTGTTGCCAACAATTTCCCTAACACAAGGCAGCTAAGGTAATCTAGAATATTTTCTCCCCAAATAAAGTTGCTATTGGTTTATAATGAGGTTTGTTTCTCATTTAGGCAGTTCCATTGATTAGGTTTGTATTGTCCCACTTTTTATGATTTTTCTTGTTAGCAAAATTACCCAAATAGTACATATTAACATGAAAGCTATATCTGAAGTGAAATTAGGAAGTTCTTTCTTTCATGTTACAGAGCTGTATTAACATCAGTGCATCTCAGAGGGAAAAGCGATTATTTTCCTCCATAAATGTAATAGCTTTCAAAGAACTGTTAATGCTGATCAAGCATTTATCATGGCCAAAACAATAAATCATTCCTCTGTGAAACTTCACTTAAAGAAAAATTAAAAAAAAAAAAAATCAGTCCCTGGTATTTGTCTTAAAAAAAGCAGTTAAAAGTGCTGCTGGAGATTATACTCCAAGTGCACAGCTATAAATGGAGAAGCTATCTTTGAAGAATGATGTTCTGTACTTTAAATAGTGTTTTATGAGCTGAGTTTTACAATGGCAACCCCAAAACTGGCACTTTCATCCCATCCCTCAGTTTTCTCAGCTCTAGAATATTCAAATGACTGCTTGTGAACTCTGAGGTCGCACATGGAGTTCTACAGCATTTCGATCCCCAGCATTTAAATACGTTGTTTGAAGAGAGAGGCTTTCTCCAGAGGGAGAAAATAAGATGAATCCTAGGGAAAGGAGGAATGAAAACCTGCATTTTTAATGATCTGTCCCTAGCTGGTAATGTAAACAATGCTGGCAGAGAGCCAGTACAGACCCAGCATGTGCATCCCAAGCTTTTGTGAGGAGACGGATAATCCTGTAGACATCAGTCAGATGAATCCAGCTCCCCTTCTGTCTTGATTACGACTGAGATTCCAGAGAATTTCCTTGGTTATAGTGTGCCAGATTTCCCTGGATATAATAAATAAATAAATTCTCAGGGAAAATATCTTGCTTAGAACCCTTAGCAGGCTCAGGCACGATAAAACAGACAGCCTTCCAAATATTTTGGATTGCAAGTAGCCATTTCAGTGAAGTAAAATAAAACACAAAGTTCATTAACATGCCATTTTTTTGTAGTTCATTGTCTAAAGCAGAGTATTTCCATGGATTTCTGTAGGTTTCTTTCTTACACAAAATGAATTTTTTGAATCAACCATCATTCCTCAAAATGTGTAAATCTCTCTGTATTGTGGCATAGATGATGTACCCAAGGGGCATTTTAAGACTAGTGATTTTCTGGGGTTTAAGTGCTCCATTTCTCAACCTTTTCTTTTTTAAATGGAACATTAAATCAGATGACCTTGATTTATATCCTCAAAAGATCTGACCACAAGTATGAAACTCCTGCTAAGATGACAATAGATGACCTTCACTTTTAAGATTTTGGTTTGTTTATGTGTTCTGCGGTTTTATTTTGGAAAACAAATGCAATTTGTCAGGTTCAGGCAAGTTTTGTTATCCAAAGTCATATGCATTGTCCATATAATACATTGTCTTTGATCCCTTTTATTGAGGGAGTTTGATGGCTAGTGTACTTTCCAACTAGCAGATATACATGAGGTAATATTTAAGTAAAACTTGCATTCCACTTTCAAGTGTGTGTTTGCCTAAATACACTGGGTTTATTTTATTTATGTGAGAAATAAATAATTTGGTTTTATTATAAGCAAAGTAAATTTAATAGAAAACATAAAGAGATGGGATTTTTTTTAGGCGTATTGTGAAATCTGTGAGGTGGAAAGTCCTTTCTGGACCGAACACCAGGGAAACTTACAGACAGGAATAGGGAAAATATAAAATTAAAAATGTACACTTGGCCACATAGTCAGCCTTTGTATGCAAAGAGATCCCCCTGTACAACGTGCAGGGGGGTATGTCACAAATCAATCAAGAAGAGAGGGTAAGACCCCCTCCTGAGTCTGAGAAATTACCTTTTAAGGAAAAATATCTGTACCTACTGAACATGTAACAGCTTATGTAACCAAGAATGTACAAAAAGGCACGTTTTTCAAACTGTGGTGTGCTTTCCAGGCCATGCAGCCCAGAATGTCACCCAGCACTGCAATAAAGATTTTCTCCTGTAATTTTCCTCATTCTGCAAGTATTTTTGCCGTTTTCTTAAATTGAAAGCAAGGATTTTTCCAACGTTTAAAGCTATAGTTCCACTATGTTTCTTTAGATTCTATTCTGTCTCTCTTCATCCCTTACCTTTCCTAAATAAAATAATAGCTGTCTAATGTAAATTTATTCATTCTACAAAAGTTGAGAGGGGAAGCTTTCTCTCCCACCTTGGTCTGCTTAACCTGGAACTCCTTTTGGCCAAACTGTGTTAGAGCAGCAATTCTATTAAGGGGGCATGGACCAACTTGCTGAGTGAGCTCCTGTT
>JAWWLV010000179.1:4640752-4656448 GCA_035041135.1 Platyrinchus mystaceus
TTTCTTCTTTTTCCTCACCAGCCCATCTTTGACATGACCTTTTCCATTCTTCATATGGTAACTCCATTGCCACAGTAACTGTAAACAGAACAGCAGCAAACAGCTGCGAACAGCAGCAAGTAGTTACAAGCAGGCCACCAAACGATTCTCTAACCCCCCAAACAATACAGCTTCTAGGCATCTTGACATGAGTAAACTCCTGCTTGTAATAAAACCGCCTTATTTATTTCTCACAGTGAGCAAAGAGATAAAGGAAAATATTTTGATCTCCGTGCTCCGTGTTTCCTTATGCTGTTACTGACCAGTGGAACTTATGTAGAAGACAAACATGGACTCAAACTACCTCTGAAGTACAAGTGATGTTTTCCTGCTAACAAGCTGATAGATGTACTCTCTGTTTCAGTAATTTTGTTGTAAAATTGAGTTTTATGTGTATATTTGGGCTGTAAGTTGCAGAAGCATATACCAGGACCTAAGGTATTAATTAGAATTGTTATTTTTCTGAACAGTAAAAGGCATTCCCTTTTATTCTTGCAGATCTAAAATACATGCTCAAGGGCAATAGCTTTAGAAGAATTCAGCTTTTTACAAAGGTCTACTTAGCAATAATGAACATATTGTTAGTCTGTGGACAAAAAAGAAATTGTATTCCTTGCTACTATTCCAGTTAAAAGCAGTTGTTATGGCAACCAAAGCAGTATCTTTATTGATATTTCTACTGTACTGTTTGGGAGAGGCAAAAATCTCTTTTGCTCTGCTGCATGTGACTGACAGAGTGGGAGACAGAGATGCCCTGTTGCCAAGTAGCAAGATGAGGATTCTGGTAATGTTTTAAGTTAACCTCACCCTTCCCTAGGGGATAGGAGAGCAAGGGCTGCCCACAAATGCAGACAGATTGCCCAGACAGATAGATGATCAGAACACTCTTTCCAAAACTCTCAGTACCCAGAAGGGCTGGCTGCAAGTACAGCCAGCTGCTTTCACATGTCAGTCTTGGTAGCCAAATCTCCATGTGCTGCTCCCAGGGAAGTGTGATGTGTGTCGTTTATTGAGTGTCTAGGGATCCTATCCAAATACCTGACAAGAGTCAGACAGCAACTGTAGCCTGTGTGCTTAATGGGTAATACAAGAATACTCTGCAGCAAAGTTTGTATTAGCTCTGTGGGTAATCTCTCAAGTGCAATACCTTTCAGTTGTGAAACTAGATTTATATGCAGTTTGCCTGCAAACTTGTGTGGTCTTGCTTGGCTTCAAGCAAAACTTAGATTTTTTTTTTTCTCTCTTTTTGTTGTTGTTGTTGTTGTTTCAGGTGGTTGTTTCCTTTTATAGTTTTCAGGTTTTGGATTTTGTTTTTGTTTTTTTTAACACTGCTTTTGCAGTGGTTATTACTCCAACAGTAAAGCACCTGGAGAGGTCAGAAAGGTGTTGTATAAGCCATTGTTGTTTCACAGGCAGCTGTTGGCACGTACCACACCAGAGGGGTTTCTGCTCAGTTTTTGAAAGCAAGGGTAATACAGGTGTTATTTCTGAGTTAAACACTGGTCATCTGTAAGGTGCATTGTAGTAACATCTGTAGGGTCAGCATCTGCATTGTGAAGGATTTCTAGGTTTAGCATCAGGAATTCAGCATTTGGTGAGTGGAGGAAGGATGGAAGACGCATAACTTGCAAAATAGCAGCAGCAGCTTTTATGAATATCAGCACATGCCGTGAAATCAGATTGCCTACTTTTAAGGCACTCTAAGCTGCTTGATCCATCTTTTCTTCCTCTTTCATACTGTTTTTCTGCACCTTCATTCTCATTGGATGATTGCCTCTCTGCTGGGGTAAATATTAACTCATCAATGTCTACAATTGTGCTTTGTTTCTTCAGCCTTGAGCAACAAGGGACATTTGTGATAACAGAAAAGAGTTCTGGTTTACACTCTTTCTTTACTTGGACAAAAAGTTCTAGATCACTTCAAAGAGATATCCATCATGTTAGTACTACTTTTTATAAAGATGATAGAACATTGACTATGTGTTTATCATATGCTAATCAAACTTTTGTGTACTAATCAAACTTTTCTGGTGGATCAAAGTGAGTGGTCTCTTGTTATCCACATGACTTTAGGAGCCAAATGCAAAGTTTCACACAGAGTGGCACCCATTAAATCCATTTTTTTGAATGTTGTAGAAGGCAAAAGTAAGCTCTGGATTGCAAGAAAACCTCCTTGTTCATTTTATGGTAATAACATCTCTTGAATGAAAAGATGAGAAGCTATTTTATACAGAACTCAAAAATTATGTCATGAACAAGCCAGGGAACTTAAAACATTCACTCATGAACACAATGGCTTCTTGGGCATAGTGGGAGAGAAAGCAAAGTGCATTGTGAGCTGTAAAGTTTGGCTTTGAGTGGGCTATAATTTTGAATAGACTTTAATCTTCTTGTTCTTCAGTGTTTTAATAAAAATAACTGTTAAGCACAAACTGATGTGTTCTTAGCACAGGAGGTGGGACACAATTAATTACTTAAGGCTGACATGTTCCTACTTTGATCTGGGACAATCAATTGACAAAGAAATTTGGAGAGCAAAATGTGCAGCATTATGTAATCACTTAAGGAGGAAACTGTAGTTGTATCCAAGAATTCCTAGGAGTTGCACTGTGGAGCAATCTGAGTCGGTGTCCCCACACCCTGTCTTATTCCCTCTTCATGCAGTCAAAGGCCTGCCTGGATACAGAGGGAATTGCTGGCAGATTACACTCGTGTAGCTTCCTTCCAGCAGTCTCAATATCAAAAGGGCAAATTAGCAGCCATGACTCTAAGAGACTACTGAACTCTGACCCAGATGATCATTTTTAAAATCTTCGGTGGTATATACATATCAGGGAGTGCACTGAGGAGAAGAGTGAGGTGTGACTTCTCAGCAAAATCTGCTTGAAACCTCAATTTTCCTGTACCTCTGACTCAAGTTGTAATTTTTAATAATCTGTTGATTCTACAGGACCTTTATCAGTTCCAGGCATTACACTGAGTGACAATAGAATGGGATGGATCAATAGGCCATAATTCAATTAATAATCAAGAGTCAGGTTTTAATAACCATGTTCCTCCTGGAAAGTGTGTTCAACAAGTGGTTCAACAGAAATTGATATACAAGATAAGATGATGGCTCTCAAGTTAATTTGATTATCAGCTAATATTCATCTTTCATGAAAGGGCGTGGAAGTGTTTAATATAAAGTAAGTGATCACTTCTACAGACAATCTAAAGATTAAGTGAATAGAAAGACTTCTGAAACTACACCAGTAAAACTTGACTTGTCTGAGTTTAGATATGATACAAAAGTTCTTTTCAGATCTTTTCAGTTGATGAAATCTTCATGTGATTCAGTCTCTCCCAGGAAACTTCAGTCAAGGATTTAATACCTGGAAGCTTATCTTTTAAGAAGAATAATTATTTCAATTGGCCCTCCTTTACAGGAGTTATCGATTGTAAGACCAATAGATGAAGTCATGCTATGGAACAACAAAGTGGTTTAAATATGAACTGGTTTAAGTCTGAGGTGACATTTTGAATATGTTTCTCTCTCTGCTATCAAATTTGGGATTAAGAGAGGCTTTAACTTTTTTGACTGCTAAATACACAGAAATCTAACATAAGATGCTTAGGCACAATATACACAGGTTGGAAAAATGGAGGTGGCATGCATTTTATTCAGCTGCAGGCAGAAGGATTAGGTATCTAATACATAGTCAGCCAATGTGACTTCAAAGTAATTCAGGTGAAGTTTGGACTATACTTTTTGAGAATAGGAAAGTAAGACAGATTAGAAAAGCGATACCTGTGAGACATTTAAAGTGGCTGTTGATACTGGTTTTGTGGTTTGGTGTTAGTTTTTCTTGTGTGATATGTATCCAGACACACTGTGCTTGATAAAAAAGCATCTGAGGAACAATAAAAATCAAGGTTATTCAATTCTCTAGCGTGATGATGATCTTTCTTCATCTCTTGAAATAATAAGCTTTCTAAATGACTACCAAATTTGACTAGATAGGTCCTGCAAAAGTACTAAAAGCACAACACCTATTTTGGAAAGTTGCTGTCTGTAGGATAACTTTTAATTCTTGTCTCTGTAGTGCTTGTGTTGTACTTTTTCTACTGTTTAGAAAGATATTCTCAGCATCCAGTTTGGCCAGAAAGATCCAATTTGTGTAGGTTTACAGTGCATGCCTGAGTTCTGAACACCACTTGCACTCATGAATAAAACAGGAGTTCCTTGTGGAATTCAGCAGGAGTCTTGCTTGGGACATACTTTGAGGTACAGCATCAATTCTGTTTGATGAGGAATTGGCCTGGATCCCCAAAGTCATTGTATGTGTGCTGACCTACACCAGGTGAGGACTCATGACTCCTACCAACAGGTATAGGCACAGCAGGTTGCACGGCACTGCAGTATTTTCATGCTAGTGTTTGGCTCTGGATTTGAGTAAGAACTGCTCCGTGATCTTCAGACTGTGGGAAGTGGCAGGATTTCAGTTTGTGATTTGTCACTGATTCTTCAAGATGGTCTGTAGACATGTTTAGGATGTATTTTTGGTATCTCCTCTTTAATTGTGAGCATTTCCAGAGCATTTGGAACTATTTACGATAGCAATAAAATAGGTACTTTTTGCTATGTAGCTGAACAAAATCTAGGAGAATATAGAAAATTATAAAATAATGGCAAATAAATGAAAAAGATGCACAGAAACCTCTTATTAACAGAGGCTGAAGATAAGAATGTTGCCTTTTGTGGGTTGCTTTGAATTCTCTGACCTAGCTGAGAGGTGGCGAACCTCTGCAGCCAGGTTGCTCCGTGCTGTGCTTGAGGTTTGGGGACTAGATTCACTCTGCTACAGATTTACCAGGTTGTTGGCTTTGGCCAAAGAGATGAATTTTTGTAGCTTCAAAAGCTGATGCATGAATAGCTCCTGGATTTGGCTGGACAATGTGACTCCCCTTTTGTGGATAGGAGTGAGCAAGAGATTGCTGGATGGCTCTGGATTATGGTTATTGGACGCTTAAGGTTAGCTGTCAGAAGAGGAACAATTTTTGCAGTTTTCTAGGAGTAAGAAAGTCAATATTTTAACTGTGTACTATTGGTCATAGAAAACCCTTACCACCTCCACAGACTACTGACCAAGGATGATAGCAGGGTTTAAAGGATTGACTTAACCTTTAATACTTTCTTTTAGATCTGAGCAGTCATCACCTTGTAAGCTGTGATTCAGTTTCCTTAGAATATTCAGTCTCTATCCTTTTAAAAGCTTAATGAAAATTGCATTTCCCTCTGGCCTTTTGCAACTAATATATATTTGTTGCTTTTATATTGTAAGATGAAAATATATTCTTGTAATTGGAAAATTCTGTCCTACCATATATACACTTCAAATGAGGCTACTTCACTGGAAATAATATATTTTGATGAAAAGTATGTTTCTGTGGTGTTTAAAAGAAGTTTTCAAGTGGTTTGTCATGAAGATCCCCTTCTGAGACTATGCATAACAAGACTGAATTCAGGTAAAATAGTCACTTCCACCTGACAGCACAAAGCTAATGTTAGTCAGTAAACAAAAATATATTGCTTTGCTGTTTTAGAATATAGCTGTGAATGACAGTCCTGAGAATCATGTTCTGCACTTTTAAGCATTTTCAAAGTGAGGTGTGTAGCAGGGGGGAAATTTAAGCAATACTACTGCAAATCAGTGGAGAACACACTGTTAGATAAAAGTCTTAGTAATTGCCTCCTGAGTCTCTGTATTAGAACAACTATTTTGTGTTCTGGTTTTGAGAAGTTATTGTGGAAAGTTTTTAACATTTGTTTGAACAAATGTTGAAATAGGGTGGTGTTATTTTCTGCTTTTTTTATCAGTGCTAAAACCAGATGTGGTTCTGAAGGTGTTCTGGGTAGCACAATGGTATAATTGTGATACAAACCTTTCATTTTGGTGTCTTGTCTGCATGTCTTTAAGATCGTGGTTGGATGAAGTGCACTGTAACGTGATTTTTCTTTTTTTTTTTGTTGTTGGCCAGTATGGTGGTTTTGGCTAGGCCTTCCTTGGTGATCATTTTGTAACCAAGGAAGTGGCCATGTACCCAGTATTCCGTACAATTTTTACATAAACCAGGGTATAAATACGAAGGGAGGAGCGGCCTTCACTCTCTTCCCTTCCGGCGAGGTTTGGAGGCGGCAGATCCCTGTGGCCGGTCCCGCTTCTGTGGAGGAGTGAGGCCTAGTGAGGCCTTGTAGGCCTTGGGAGGTGAAGGGTGCCGGCGGTGGAGTTTGGTGTGATTGGGCTATCTCAAGGAAAGTATTAAGATTTCCTTTGGCTAGTCCTTTATTGAGTGTGTATACCTGTTATCGAGTTTTTTGTTTTTGTTTTATCCCTCTTCCCTTTCCCCCTTTTCTGTTTTTTTATGTGTATATAGTTTTTGTAAATTGTATATAAATGTAATATAAGTGTAAATATATATATATATATATTGCTCTAGCTCTCTCTTATTTTGGTTCTCTTGGGTTTTTTTCCTTTTCTCTTGTTTGTTTTTTGGCTTGGGAAAGCGGGGGAAGAGCTCTTACGGTGGGGGTTTTGGAGACTTGGCAGGGAACCAGCTCCAAACCACCACAGCCAGTAAATAGTTCGAGTGTGTAGATGCATACTTATGTTTCACATATAAGTTTATATATATGTGGTGGTGTAGAGGTATATATACACACAAATATACGTAATTTAGGTCTGTAAGCAAAACTGTGGTACATTCCACTGATGTATGATCTCAAAATCTCAGTGTTTCCCTTTGTCTATATCTCCAACTGAATATTCAGTGCTACCCAGTATAGAATGACTTGTGACAGCTTCTTGCCTAATTATCACTTTTACAACTGCCTCTTGATCAACATATATAAAAAGACTCAGTGGTGGGTGTTAACTGATTAACTTCTTTTTAGAAAAGGCATAGAATGTAGTACAACTGAGGCCTAATATTGGAGGATTAAATTTTAGTCTTTCAGAAAGTTGAAACCAAAAAAAGCCACCTCTTCCATAGCACAACCCAACGCATGCTCTGGCGAGTGGAGCATGACACTATGAGTGTAAAAACTATCCTAACTAAAGTAGAACAAGCGGGAGAACATAATTGGTGGGATGTCTTTACAGGATATTCCCCTACAGCAACACAAGTTTTTCACTACTTATACATCCAGTATTGATCATAGTAGCAGTTATAATCCTGCTATCTCTCTTAAACGTGTGGCTGTGGTACAAATTGTCATGGTCCAGAGGACACAGATAATATGGGCAATGATGCACACCTATCAGATTCCTTTGGAACTTGACGAAAGAATTCGTAAGTCTTAAGAAAAGGGGGAACTGAAATGAGAGCAAGGCTTAAAGAATTAACTGAAATATCTTGCTCAGCTGAGAGAAGCCCCTCCATACCTGCTCTGCCTAAATTGCTAAAGAAAAATTTGTTCTGTTCTGTTCCTTGGACCTAATCTTAAGAAGAAGGCTGGAAACATTATAGAATGGATCTGTAGGCCATAAATTAAGGCAAAGTAAGCCAAGGTAGACATTTGAATAGGAGAAATAGGGCTAAAGCCAGGGCTCTCTCCAAGCTTCAGTGACTGGGGCAAAAACAACAGAAAGGTAGAGAGGTCATATCGAGGAAGACTACGGTAGACCCCATCCCCACAGAATGAAGGACCGGAAGTACCACCAAGAATGGGGGCCAAAAAAGGGCTTCGCCTGGACTCCGCCTATTATCAATATGTAAGATTAGATGTTGCAATCATATGAATATGTATGTTCAGATGTTGTAATCATAGAAGTTAGACTGTATAAATTACCTTGGAGCAAGAGCTTTGTGGTGTGAACCATGCTTGCTTCCGACATCGACAAATAAATACCTTTGCTGCTCAAAAGACCAAAAGCTTCTGTTCAGAGACCTTAGATCTCAGAAAGTGCACAGTGATGGTGCAATTTTAGTAGGCTTACCCACAGGTTTAAACCTCTTTACCTTCTTCTATAAGTGATCACATAAAACTGTTTGCTCCATGATACGAAACAAAGGGAAAACCATATTTTAATGCATATATTTTATATAGTGCTGAATTGCTGTAGTATAAAGTGATGTTTGAATCCAGACTTATGGGTTCTCCCCACCCTGCTATCCCCACATGTTTATTTTGGTAGTTCTTGTGTAGTTACTAGAATTTCAGTGTGATCAGATTTAAACTCACAGTTCCCACTGAGGAATCCCCTGTAATGTTGTTGAAGAAAAGTGTTCCTCAGTGCAGGCCCCTTGGGAATCAAGGGGAGCAGCAGCCTTGTAGCTGGTGTGTACTGGGGAGGTACAGCTGGATAGTACCAAACCTGGGTGCTAGGACAAGGAGCAAAGAAAATTGGGAAAGAAGGGAAATTTAGGTAAGCTATACGGAAGAGATTCTTACTGTGAGGGTAGTGAGGCACTGGAACAGGCTCAGGGAAGTTGTGGATGCCCCATTCCTGGCAGTGTTCAAGGCCAGGCCGGATGAGGCTTGAGAAGCCTGGTCTGGTGGAAGGGGGTCGGAACTAGATGATCTTTAAGGTCCCTTCCAACCCAAACCATTCTAAGATTCTCTGTTTTGGAGAGGTGAAGTGGCTCACTTAAATGGAGTGGGTATTTTTGGTTTAAACATCAGCAAGCTGCTGCAATGTGATCAGGAATAACTACAATCTTTTCTGGGCAAATGCTAGACATAGGGTATTCATGTAGGTTATGAAATAAAGCAGTTCAGAGCTCAGCACCTTCCTTTTACTTTTGTCAAGTCTTTGCCAGGTATCTCCCTCTAGTGCTCAAACAAAATCATCCACAAACTAGAAAGTGAGGGCTCAGTGTTGTGGGCCTGTAGGACTCCAGAGGAGACTTGTTTGGTCCATGCTACTTGTTTTTTATCATTTGGCTGCATGTCTGTGCACTGAAGCCTTGGTAATTTTGCTGAAAAGAATATTATTTTATCTCATGCTACTCTGTGTGTGTTCTGTACTTTTTCTCTGTCTTAACATGTAGTTTCCTCCTCGTTCATCTGGAATAGCTGTGAAAAATAAGTCAAATTTGCAAGGGGTGGAATTTGGGACGGCTCAAAATGGCTCTGCATCCCATGGACTGAGCACTCTCCCACGAGGACAGTTCACATGCACCCACATGCAGGAAGCTTGGCTTACTGGTGTAGCAATCTCTTCTTTTCTCTACAGAGTGAAATTAAACCTGCTTTACCTTGTCTTGCTGCAGTACCCTGACAGGCAGGTTATTGATGCCCTTTCAAAGTTCTAATTTTAATGAGAGGTTTTTCACTCAAACAGGCCTGAGGGGCCTCCGAAGCTGGTCAAAGTGCAGGTGTTCAGCCCATCTCTGTTGGCTGCGACTGTTCTATTGTTGGCTCAGTGTTTTCTTCTCTGAGAAGCAGATGAATGGTAACTATATACAGCAGAAGCTTGAATACCTAAAATTAACATGCCACATGCCTTATTAAGCAGTCACAAGAAACAATACTGCTCATCCTGAACGTGAAGCCAGTCTGCAAAGGACAGTTTGGTGCATAACCAGCTCCACTTGAAGTTAGGACTGTTTCTTAAGGTAACAAAAAACCAGAATAAACAGAACAAACAGTAATAAAAGAGAAGGAATTTACATACAAATAAAGGCAGCTGGAAATAGATGCCAGTAATCCCAGTGTTCTGGTTTACCTCATCAAACTGTTTCTTTTTCTCCTCACCCCAGTGTTAGAGAGAGATGAAGTGATATGGCATTGCATTCACACCTCCTTCAAGGCAGGGAGAAAGGCAGAGTGAATTCATACCTTTTGCACTTGGATGGAGCCATTTTTATCCAAGTCTGCAGTAGCCAGGGAACAAAAATCAGGAGTTGTAAGAACGATGAAGAATTGGAAAGAAAGTGCAGTCATTGAAATGAAAGCCAACCCACTGAGAAATGTCAGGGTTTATTTTTTATTTTTCTTCTAGAAGCTGCTGCTTTTCTAATGTAGCTTTTCCCCCTTCTTTTAATGAATTCTCTTCTCTGTGTCACTTGAGTCCTGGGGTTCTCTCTGGGGTTTTATTTAGTGGTACAGGAGAGAAAATGTACATGGGTGCATATTATACACCTTCACATACCACACCTCCCTCCCCATATCTGCACACTAGTAGATAGTGGTCTAGACAGATCTCCAGGGAGGGAGAATGGAGAAAATCCTCTCTCCCTGTAGCTACTGGTGTGCAGGTAGGACTTCTTATCACAAGTCTGGAGAATACTGTTGGTCTGCAACAACTTGTTGAGATCAGGCTTGGGTTAATGAAAACAATGGATCCAGCACTTAACTTCCAAATGATTTCCATGGAGACAGCTAGACAGCAATAGTGTTTGGACTTTTTTATTCAATAAAAGTTCGAGTTATAAATATTCTCCATTTGTTTCCTATTTACAGTTGTAAAATATTTTAGGATAACCTACCCGTCACCTGTCATTCAACGTCTCTATAAATGCCATGAAAACATCATTGTGAAATAAAAAGTCTTATTTTCAACCCACAAACCCAATTCCCACACACTCACCAAATAAAATCAAAGAGACAAAAAATAGGAGAGAAGGAACTGGGGGGATGGGGAGCAAGAGGAATACAGTACAGCAGGCGACAATGCAATGTTTGCTACACAGTAGCAAAAGAAATGGGTACAAAATTTAGTCTGCTATGATGACAAGCTTCTCAGGACATTTGTTATAGACCAGCGCTGTCCAGTGCATTTCTGAAGGACCAGTTGAAATCCAAATTCATTTTCATTGTTTTCCTGCAATTCCAGGCAGCGCTTGGATTTTCGGTTCTGGATAGGGCCTCCCTTTAGAGATGGGGGAAAAAAAAAGAGAAGTGTTTGGATTAAACATTGTGAACTTGTTGCATTGCTACTGTGTGGTAATGTAAATTATAGGATATCCCAGTGTCCATCTATGAATGCTACTGTGAAAAATGCTTCAGTTAGAGACAAGGTAAGCACTAGGTTGGATTTGGAATGAAAGTTCCTTTGTCACAGGCTGGTTTAATCTCTGATGCAGTTGGGAATAGTCTCAATTGCCTGGCTTCCATTTCAGCAAATGGGATTTCTGGAATTGAGCTATGTTTCTAGCCATGCATTTTAACCACGAGCCAAAGCTTTCCTGTTTGCTTCAGTTCCCTGACATTGTGGCTCTGCTGCACTTAACACCAAAAAAAGGCAAACGAGGCCAGGGGTGTCCTGTATAAAGGACAAAATGCAAAAAAATTGTTTATTCTTTGAATACTGAAATGTCTTTTATAATCTTATGTTGTTAATCCTCAGTATTGAGTCTGTTCAGTTCTTACCTTAATACTGCCATATTAAAGCCCAGACTTCACTGCTGAGTTGCATGAAGTCTTAAATCACTGGGACTATCAGCAGTTAACTGTACACCTCAATTACAATTAAATTGTCATGCAGGTGACATAAATTACATCCCCCCCCCCCCCTTTAAATCTGTTTTTAGTTGGTTCTTTCATCCTCTCTCCTGTCTAATAAAAGTAATAGATAACTTGTACACATTATTATCTGGAAAGTTTCTTCCAAGATACACAGAGTAGTGTAATTGCACAGAAGTCTAAAAGTGGCTTTCCCTAGAGTGTCTTGGACCTGTGTAGTAGAGAATTACTGGCTTAATCTGCAAATCAAAGAATGGCATGTTAGTCAGTACAGATTAGTGCATTTTAAAAGTGCACATGGAGAGAGAAGCTGCATTTAAATTACTTACTTGTACAATGGGAAAAAAATAGTTGCTATAAAAAACCCCAGCCCCATACAAAACACACCACCTCATTGTTTGCTACAAGCCTGTGTTATACCTTGCATTATAAAGTCATAACTGGGAAAGATTGCTGTTATAATCACAAGTCTATTGGCATAAATATATTGGCTGTGTGCTGTTGTAGAGCAGGCTGTTCCTCAGCCATTCAGTAGCTTGTGCCATTCAGTACAGGTTCTGCTTCATTCAGAAAGGAGGCTGGGCATCTCCTTCTATCTGACCAGTAATGCTTAGTAAGTACTTTCTCCAACAAGTGACTTCTAAAATAATTTTTTGGGCCTGGCTAATGCAATACAGAATTAGTTTTGAAAGCTCCACATTTTAAATATAGCTTTGGGTAAGTGAGACCATTTCTAGAATAATCCACAAAAATCCAAAACATGAGGCTCTCATAAATCCTCATGGTAGGCCTATGTGCAATCTTGATACAATTTTCACTGATTACTTTACTGGACAGACAGGCATACAGAGGTATTTTAATATACCTCCATAATGAAATGCTGAGTGAACTGTATTTTCCTACTGCTGTATAACAATTATTGACATTCGTATTAATAACAGTAGTTAAATTTGGATGTCTGGTGGGAGCATAAACTCTAAGCTATCCAAAAGCAATAAAACTGCAAGACTTGCAAGAAATTTCGAGAAACTGGAATGAAAAATTAGTCAAAACTTTATTATATGCTATTTGTTCTCTTATCCTAGACATGCACCCGACATCCCCCTCCTCAGCCCCCCAACCTCCCTGGTTATGTTGGCCTTCTAAAGTTCACTGTGGTGAGATTGATCCCCCCACTCCATTAATGAGATCTGAACTAGGTTCTTCACATATGAAACTCTAAGGTAATGGATATTTTCTCATTGCAAAAACAAACAGTTGTTCTGTTTTCTTCTAGAAAAACACAATGTTTCTGTCATTAATGAAAACTCTTGAGTATGGTTTTTTCACTGCACAGGCTCAGTGTTGCATGGCACCCAGGATCAGCCATCTGAGTTTAAACTGGGAATTGGAAATTACAGTTTACAAGTGTTTCTGTCAAAACCCAAAAACAAACGTTTGTGTTTTCAGCTGATGCTGGAGGTGCTTGTGTTGCTGTCAGTTATGTTAACTAGTTTTGAGCCTTTCATTTATGAGTTGTCTCTCATCCCAGTTTCACTGTCTGAGACATCCTCAGCTCAGATCTTGCACTGGAAGCTGAAGAAAGTTGTCCCACTTTTTGTCTTGTCATAAAACTAACCCGTTTTGGGACACTAGTTCAGTTCTATTACTTGCCTGATTTTTGAACTTGGGATAAGAAATCTGTGTATGGTACTTTTAGGCTTTGCCTGTCATTTCTGACTTCCTAGCATAAGGGGAGGAACAGAGTTAATTCTCTCCATGTTTGTAAAGCATGACAGCTAAAACACATGTGTTTCTCTGGTGCAACTCTTCTCACCCCAACTATGTGAAAAGAACTGTGGTGTTCACCTTGAGAACAGTTCTTATGCTTATGAACAGGAATGAACTGGGATGCTCAAGTCTAGCTTCAGCAGCTGGGCTGAGCAAACACCTCATTTCTTGGCTGCATTTTGTGAATCCCATTCTATGGTGCCTATTTCTTCTCCCCAGGGACGGTGCTTGGGGTCTAGGCCACTTGGAACTCTGTTAGGTAAAGGAAGGTACAGCACTAAGGCATAAATATTGACATGCTGAGTGGGAATTTTCCTGCTTAATTCCCATTTGTTTCAGTGGTGAAGAGTTCTTTCACTTGAATGGGCCCAAATGCCGTCTGGATTTGGGGTTAGAGGAAGGAGGAGGTCAGAAGAGACAATGTTTTTCCTTTTTTTCTAAGTCTTGTAGAGCAGACTGAGGTGTTACACTAAACGTATTCATGTGAAACACTTTAATACAGGCAGCTACATAAACAAAGTGTAAACCACTCCTAAGGAAAACCAAAACTAGTAACCGAAAAACCACACAGAAAGCTCCCCTCACACTTCTCTTTTTCTGACGTGTCCTCATGTGAAATCTGCCTTCTGTTTAACAGAAACAAGTGACCCAGAAGATAAAAAAACAAGGAAGCTCTTTTTGATGTGCTGGAAAGCGCACTTCAGTGGCTACTGAAAATCACCCTGCTGAGTACCTTGGAGCTGCTGGATGGAATGTAAAAGAGACACCAAAGTTAAGTAGCAGCTAATATGTGGGAATTGAGTGTTGTACAGAACACAAATGCTTTTAGCAGGATGGGGGTTTTTTCCCACAAAAGACAAACGGAAAGGCTCAAGCCCAGTTAGAAACAGAACAACTTAGCTCCTAAGAGATGTGAGGCCTGTTCAGAACCATGGCTTCATCCCTTGGAGAAAATGCAGTCTACACAGCTTCAGTTCCTTTCAGTAGACATAAAAATGAAAGAATTGCTCTGAAGTACAGAGAGTAAAGTTTGTACAGTATTTACTTAAAATTTCCAGTTGTTAGTTTACTTAACTGTGTTCAAGTCCCCTTCATATGCCTCATGCAAGCCTGGGACAGTGCTATAGGTCTGTTACCTCTGGATTGATGACAGGACACCTAGTACAGGTCACAAGGCCTGACTTAGCAAGCTGTGCGAGGATTAAAGTGCATGAACTGAATAATTCCACTGAGAAAAGAGAGCAGGCAGGACTGATGCACCAAAAAACTAATGCTGCATTCACGCCTCTGACTGGCTTGGCCTCCAAATTACAGTGTTCCTGAACAGTTTCTGTAGTCTGCCTGCTTTTTTTGGTTTTTTTAATAAGTATTTAGCAAAACTCAAACTCTCATGGCCAACTTTACTGTGTGTTTGGCAAAATAGTTTATTGTATTACTACTCTTCAGGCCAAGTGAAAGGTGAGTTGCCTAACTGGTTTCTTTTCCCCATTCTAGGTAAGACCTCTACTTTCCAATTAAAAGGAAAAAAATTGACAGCCTAGGGTAATACTTTTAATCATGAGACATAAAATGTAATTCTGTAGGCTGAAACAAGTTCAAGAGGAATTCTGCCCAGTTGAACAGAATTAGGATTAAGATCATTGATGATGAGAGGCAGCTCAATGGCAGTAGAAGTCTCAAGAGGATAAATAAATATCCAGGTCAACTGTTTTCTAAAAAATAGACTGAACACATCAGCACTAACAAGTTTGACTGAAAACTTGCTTCAATTTGCTTTGCAAAGCCCATCAGTTTTTACGAGAAGCACATATGCTCTCAACTCTTGCTGGTGGCCTCAGACACATAGAAAACTGATTGAGTGCTTCATAAGTGTACTTTTAATGTTAACACCATCTCAAATTACACATCCTGTTACACAGAGTGCAAGAGAATACTTTTGACTTCCTTTAGAGTTATTGTACTTTCTGCATATCTACTGTATGTAAGAGCTTTGCTTTCCAATCTTTCACTGGAATTTATTCAATAATACTCCATTTAAGAATGTACCTGCAAACCCTTGCAGTAACAGGATGGTCCAACATGCCTGGTAGACAGTCCTGTGGGACTCTCTCATATGTGAAAACCGACTTGCTTTTAGAAAGAGCAGCACATTGCAAGTATATCCTTATATATTTTAGGTTAGAGCTAATAAGCTGTGCAAAGTAATTTGACAGTTTTTGCTGAACTGTTCTATGGTTTTTGTTTTGATTTATTGGGGGTTGGTGAACACACAGTTCCCAAACCTCCCCCTTCCTGTATTTGTTCTGTAGGGTGGTAAATTGGGAAGCACCCTGGACCCAGAGAATCAGGTAGAGGACAGTCAGGAGGAAGATCTGTCTGGAGGGTCTCCTGGTTCCACCCTGTCTACCAGACGGATTACAACCACAGCTATAAAGAAA
>JAWWLV010000179.1:4656548-4671186 GCA_035041135.1 Platyrinchus mystaceus
GGTGGTGGATTCTCCATCCCTGGAGGTGTTTAAGAAGAGACTGGATGTGGCACTTAGTGCCATAGTCTAGTAACTGTTGTGGTAGTGGATCAAGGGTTGGACTTGATGATCTCGGAGATCCTTTCCAACCCATATGATTATATGATTCTAAGATTCTATATGGTTACTTATCCTTTGTGCAGAATGACAGGCCTTTAATCAGGTGACATTTACTGTTAAATGTCATTTAACATGTCAATTAATGTTGTTTTATTTCTGGCTGTATTTAATAGAAATTTCCCATTATATTTACTCTCTAATTTTCTCCAGTAAGAATTCTCTTCAGGAAGAACCAGGTAGTTTGCTGTTCTCTATTACTCTGAAGTTAGATTGCCAAGTTTGTGTTTTGATATATGAACTAAAAAGCACCTGGCAGGAAAATAAGAGAGATGCTGCTTTACATAGTTTAGGTATTTTAAAGGAAGGATTTGAATGTGGCTATGTGGCACCATTAAAGCTGAAAAAATAATTCTCAAAATCGATCTGGATTGGTCAATTTGGTCATTATTTGACTTGGCACATCTGCTAGATATAATCTGTGATATTTAGGTAGGTGTGATGGGGCCTATAAGCTGCAAGTTGTTGTACTGGGATTCCAAATTTCCCAGAAAAAGCAACACAGGAAGGGAAAACAGGGAGTTGGGGTTATTGCTTTAGACTGAACCAGGGCTTCATAAGCATGAAAGTTAAGACAGGGTTTGATCCCTTGTAAAACCGAGGGATGTTGAATGAATGTATTACTGAAAATCAGACTGATAACTATTTTTTACAAGTTACTCTAAAGCATATGCTTCCTTATGGAGTTTAAACCTATTTTTTGCTCATCACATTAAAGCTCATGTCATTTTACCTAAAAGAGAAATCAAAAAGTGCTTTTACCAACTTGCCTAACCATGGATGATGTTTCAGGAAAAGGTCTTACAAGGTTAATGAGTGTATCCAGTCTCATATCACATATACTATATAGATCATTGCATTCACTAGTCTATTAATTTTCTATTTGGACCTCAATCAGTGACCTCAAATATTTACATGTTCGCTCTGCCTTTGAGGCAGAAAGTCTAATCTTCACTGTTACTTTGATACATTTGAATCAAAGAATTATGGTGAGGTATATGAGACATAGATAATCTCCACTCCAAACAGAACACTTGATCTTCCCATGCACTTCCCTGGACTATTGGTGCAAATTTTCAGTGACTGTTACTACACCAAACTTAATCCTGCAGAAAATTGCTTGAATTTCACAAGTCATTTTTTCCTCTGTGTGGTCACTTCTGTACAGATGTTGATGCAATGAGGAAGTGTTCATAGGAAAAAGGGAATAATTAATCCCATACAGTAATTAATGTACCTTCAGTATTGCTAATTGCTTGGAAATATTGGATGATGTTATTGGCTTTAGATTTTCTGCTTTAGAGTTGCAAAAAGTATATAGGTATATATAATATACAGGTAACTGATAAACTCCTTCTCAAATCTAAAGCAGTATAATAAATTTCACGACTTTGTCAAACGGGTTTGCTATAAGTAAAACAGGCTCTATAGCATACCCCTTGTTGTTCAAACCTTGTGTCAATTTATTTTAATTATTTAAATTGAAATATTTCTCAGTGTAGTACATTGTTAGCTGTTGCTCTCCTTCAAAGGCACTTACTTCCTAATATATTTGATGACTACTGTGAAAATAAGATGCATTTAACTGCTATCATGTGTATGAAGTATTATATAGAGCAGGGTTATATATTTAAAAGGTGTTGTCTATCATCTCTTTAGAACCCTATTTACAGGCAGATAGACCTACCAGACACACTTAAAATGTGAATTTCTTTCTTCAATACTCACCAAAACTAATTGCTATGTGCAATGTAAACTTAAGTGGTGTTATAGCAGGGATCAGCCAAATTATTTTTTAAGGAAAAATTATTTTTTTTCCTTTTCCTATGCTCAGAATCTGTTGTCAAGCCACCCAAGCACTGGTCTTACAACCACTTGCTCGTACCCTATGCATAAATACTATGAAACATCCTCTGACACTGGAATTAGACACATCATTCAACAGTTAAACCATGATGTAGACATTAAACTGTTGTCTCTTATTTCATTACCAAAATGTTTGAGTGTTCAGGTTTTAGATAATCATAAATGCTGAATTTGTATATTGCTACAACAAATTTTTTTATACTGCAGCTGCGACAAATCAAAGGATGCAGCCTCATCTATCTGTCCAGACTGGGTTTTAGTAGCTAGTGGTTTGTGCAGTCATTTTCTGTTTTGTTTAATCTGGATTGGCTACATGGATGTAGAATAGCCCAGGTTCTAAGCACAGCCCTTTAAAGGTGTAATAGTTAAACCTTTAGGATGCAGAAATATGTAATACCATTAATTAAAATATTAAAACAAAGGCAACTAAATCTGGCAAAAGGAAATGCAGTTTCATACAGAGAATGTAACTGCAAGAGAAAAAATTACAGACATACAGCATTAAAATCAGAAATGGAATGTATGGATTTATAACTATCACTAATATTTCTCCACATATATGTAAAAATTTATCACAGATGTATAACAGACTATAAATAACAAGAAAATAATACCTTGAAAAGAAATAAATTCAAGGCTTCACTGAAAGAAACTCTTCAGGATATGATAGTTTTAGCCCCATTTTCTGAAGGAAAAGTGCATTTTCAGCTAAGAAAATGGAAGGAAGTTTTAGAGTAGAATACATTAGTTTCTGAAAAATGTCTAATGATCTTTCTAGTTTGGCTAAACATGAATTGTTGCTGTATCAGCAGTGGCCAGGAAATTTTCCTGACATACTAGAAAAACATGTACAGAAACAAATATTGTAGGTATACAATATGATTTTAAAAATTAATTGTTGAACACTGTTCCCAGGGTTGTGTGTTTGGGTGTGGTACCGTGGGAAACAGATTAAAAAGGGAACCCTCTATCCATACATCGCCCTGATAATTATGGTAAAATGTAGGATTTATAGCTGAACATATTGTTTGGTTTTGTTTTGGCAGCGAATCCAGATGATGGTGTATTATGCTGATCTTCTGATAACTGGGATTACCTAGTAAGTCCTTTGCAGAAAAGGAAAAACTGGCTTTATGTTGTGCAGTTGATTATGATGTGGCTTTTCTGACCACAGCTGCTGCCCTGAGTAACCAGTGAACAGGACAAGCCATTTAGAAATAAATTACACACCTTTTTGAGAACTGACACTCATAAAAGAGTGAGCTCCAGCAATGCATGTTGGTGAGAGATGATTCACACATTGATATTTCTGATTTTATTTTTTTTTTCCTCATTACTAGATGGGATGCTGTTCCAAAGTGTCTCTCCATCCTCTGCCTGCTGTCCTACCTGGTAGTATTCGGAGAACCCTCTATATTAAGTAGTCACTGACTACTTAGAGCTCGAACTTTGATACTCTGAAGTTCTAAATTTAAATTTAAGATACGTTTCTAAACTATATAAGGTCACAATAAGAACTGCTACATTTTGTACCTCTTGTACTAGCAGGAGTGTTGGATATAGGTAAATCCTGTGTGTCTAAACATTTCTGGAGTCTTGAGTGAGACCTGGCCTATAGAAAATATCCGAAGTTATTGCTTTGTTTTCTGCAGAGTAATTTTGCTCTAACTAAAAATACAACTTTTTTTCTTATATAGTTTATTTTCGTAGATTGTTCCATGCAGTAGCTGCCTGTGTAATGAAACAATATTTTGATACAAGTAGGAAAAAGATGGGAGTGCTGGAGACATTGGCTTTATTTGCATATTTTAAAAATACATTTTGTGAAAAGCTCAGAAAAGTTACCTTTTTCTCTTTCATTCTGAGATTACGTATAAATGACTTCTGCAAACAACTCAGGCTTGATTTATCTGCCTTGATCTAGGCTTGCTTCAAGATGTCTAAAGTGGAAGACGGAGAAAGGCAACAAAGATACTTTGAAAGTGTGATGGAATATTCAGATGGTGGGGAGTTACAAAATATATGAACATGAAATAGAAAGAAGACTTGGCTTAGGATGTGAATGAAAATTAGTGGGACCTGACTTTAGTGATCAAAAGTATGAATACCTGTGAACACCAGTGAGAAAATGTTAAACTTTCTTAAGAAAAAAGGGTTGTTAGATTAGAAACTTGAAAAATTGCTGTGATTTATGAGAGTACAGGAAACCTATTGAATTCATTGTCACAGGCATCAGTGTTCAGTGACTGATGAGATGTTTTTGATGGGCTGAGTTAATTTTAAGATTGCTGATAAAACAACTCTTTGTAGGCATGCTGAGATGATCGTTCAGACAAATGAAGTCTCAATCTTCACAAAGAAAGCACACCAGGGATCAAAAAAGTAATCCTCCTTCTGGTCCTACAGTGAACTGCTGGCTCAGAACAGAGCTCATTTCTCTGAAACAGCAAGCACTGACCACTGCCTGAGGCAGTCTTCTAGATAAGGTAATTAATCCAGTTAATTAATTTTCTGATCTGTAATGCAGCAAATTGTGTATTCCTAGGTTTTGCCTTTTTGTTTGGTTTTGAAGTGATCATCATTTTGGCATATAGAATCACAAAATTGTTTAGGGTGAAAAAGACCTTTTAGATTATCGAGTCCAACTGTTAATTCAGCACTGCCAAGTGCACAACCAAACCATGTCCCCAAATGGCACATCTACACATCTTTTAAATACCTCCAGGGTCAGTGACTCCACCACTTCCGTGGGCAGCCTGTTTCAGTGCTTGATAACCCTTCTAGTGAAGAAATTTTTTCTGATAGCCAATCTAAACTTCCCCTGGCACAACTTGAGGCCATTTCCTTTCATCCTGTCATTGAGAAAAGAGACCAATACGCACCTTGCTACAACCTCCTTTCAGGTAGAGTGATACGGTGTCCCCTCAGCCTTCTTTCCTCCAGACTGAACACCCCCAGCTCCCTCAGCTGTCCCTCATCAGACGTGCTCCAGACCCTTCACCAGCCCTGTTGTCCTTCTCTGGATGTGCTGCAGCACCTCAATGTCTTGCTGGTAGTGAGGGGCATAAAACTATACACACTGACATCATGCACCTGAAGCTCATGCCTAAGACCACCTTACTGCTTTATTCTCTTTTTCCCCTTATGGTGGAAAACATTGTTCTAACAGAGCATATATAGAAAACTGATGTAAAGAAGAAAGCTTCCCAGTGTTATTTAGCAACCTAGCATAGGTGATACCTAGTTATTCATCTTCAGCCAGACAAAAAAAGGAACTCCTTTCAGCACAATCAGGAAACCCAAGATTTTTATATTTTCCCATGATATTATAATAACAGATTCCCAAAGATTTTTGAGTTTTAGATGAGAGGCATGCCTATTTGTTTGTGAGACATAACTCCTTTGGAAACCAAAAATACTGAATGACAATTTTATTTCTTTTTTGTGTGGATGTTGTATACAAATAATCTAGGTTTTCTAACATGAATGCTCAATATGAAGGAGGCTTAAGTCATTTTAACCCAGAAACTGAACTACTTGCATTGTCATTATATGCTTATGATTAAGCCAGTCTCTGGAGACCAAGAAATAAATTGAATGCCAAGTCAAGAAAATTAAGAAATGAATCTGCACTGGTATTTCAATTGATCTGCATATTCTAACATGGGAATTTAGGTTGGGCTCTTTGGGACTCTGATCGCAGTGTCTAGTTACTGAAAATGGCTTCGCTCTAATAACCACACAAAGCTGATTATAATTGATATTGGGAAAGGAATGTCCTTGCTGCTGCAGCACAAACCTTTCACAGTTTACTCAGATAATAATGGAAATCATGTATTTTTCTGTCTGTTATACCAAGTCATTGCTGTTGGGTTCAAGATACCAGATGTAAGGGCCTGATCATTTCACTGAATAACAAACCCTCTTTTTTTGTCATATACATCATTGTTTCATCCTTATTTATTTGACTTTCAAGGAAATGTTTTTCTCATCTTGGACTGCAGGGGGTTATTTGGCAGCCAAACCTTACTTACATAGATTCTGGTTTTGTCTCCATTGGAATTAAAGATGCAACTTTTACTGACTTGATCAGGACAGAGTTTTGTTTTCATCTGGGAAGTTACAAATAATAAAAGATGTATGCTAAAGGCAAAAATCCTTCCATCCATCTCACAGCTGAGGAATGCAGAACCCAAGAAGTGATTGGTGCAGTAATGCAAAGAGGGGACCAAGAGCAGAGCTCAGGTCTGAAACTCAGCCACTTCATTTTGTAAGTGCTGGCTATCAGGCAAGTTCTAGGAAACAATCTGGATTTGGCCATTCCTTTCCATGCCTGGTATTACAATGCCATGCAGTACCTTGTCAGCAGCTGCTGCCATCTGTGATTTTTAGATAGAGCCTATCTGGACACCTGAAATTAGGAAAAATCATGCAGAACTATAACAAATAATTTCATTGTAAATAAATGTGGCATTTAAAAATTATATGCTAAAATATGCAAATAGGGTATCTGTTTTGAAGGAAAAACATGGGTATGTGTTAACTTCCTTCTAAATTAATTCAGCACAAGTGTCTTTGGATTTTAAATTTAGTCCTCAGGAGAGTAAATACTGCATAATGTGCTATGCTAGAAAAGACTTGAAATGTACCCACTAAGAGCTCATTTTACTGCTGTATTCACACACAAACTTTCTAGCTGGTAAGTTCTACACCTAATTTGCAAAGATTAAAACTTGCTACTAGAAAATTACTCCAAATAGAAGACTAAACTGCTACAATGGAATTTTGATCACCACTAGCTACAGCAATAATTGCCAAGCAAATTTAACATTACTTGTTAAAACACATTACTATATAGTAATGTTTGTATTTCTTATTTTTTGTACGTGTTTTTTGCTTATACATTTTCATATTTAAGTTGAAGTCAAGTATTCAAAATGGAAAAATACAGAATACTTACATATTTTTCTACTTATCAACAATTCCATTCTGCTAAAATGGGACTAAAGAGTTTATAGGTTTATAGTAAGATATAGTTCAAGGGGAATAGAAAAGAAATTCTTCAACACACTTGTTTCTTTAAATTCATATTGTCATATTAAAATACAACAGGAATATTAAGTTGCACACGAATTAGGGACAAATTTAGAACAAAATGAAAATTAAAACATTATTACTTTTCCATGTCTAAGCAGAACAATGGTTCAGATTCCTTTTCCTTCAGTGATAACGCCTTGTGCAGTTATCCAATTAGTTAAAATATAAAGTACAGGCAAGCTAGGGTAATATTTGATCAAAAATGGGCGAAGAATATCTAAATGTAGAAGAAAGTGCTGCTGAACCCATACACCACTATTTTTCTGGGCCCCTCAGGGCTTGTGGATATGCTCTTTTGGGTCTGAAGTTCAAAACTTCACAATTGGCAACACTGCTTATTTAAAAATCAGATAGCCTCACTAAAAATACAGGGTTTAACCTAGTCTGTTGGTTCATTTAATTGAATAATTAGGTTCTGTTTTCCTTTGTATTTCTCCTGCAGGATCAAAGTCTGTATTTCTTTTAACAGGATCACAACCCCTTTCTGTTCTGAGCTGCCAGGCAAACAGCATTGCCTAATTATATAGCTGTACAGCAGTACAGCATGTCTTATACTACAAATACATACTGAGAGTATTTGCACCCTTTGGGGTTAGAAATAGAGCATAAATCCAAATTCTTGATAAATTAATGATGCTGTTTTTCTATCCTGTGGCTCTCATAATGGAAGAATCTGATGAAGCTGATGGGGACCACTGTTCCCTTAGATACACACAGCTCTACTGAAATGACTCCCTCTGGTCCACTGATGTCCTTGGCTAATGTAGGGGCTGACAACTAGAGTGGACATTAGAAGGAACTGGGCTCTTCTGCACTGTGTGTGTTCAGCAAGGGGGCATATGAAATTGGTACATAGACTCTCTTCTTGCTTCACAGGCCACCAGTTTAATCCTGCCATGCAGTCTGCATCCTGCATTCATGTACTTTTCTGGGATGTGGTTGTGGGTAATGGTGCTATCTAGCAGTAGTATTGCACTATCTATTATATCATATCTATTTAAATGAGATCTAAATCATCATATTTATCTGTGGAATACTGTAACAACTCAGTAGTTAATTTGCTTGTCTGTCTTCCCTTTTCTTTCCAAAGCAATTCCTACTGGGATATTTAGGAAATGATACCATAGCTGTCAGCAACAAATTTTGTTTACAGTTTCTCAGGATAGTACAAACCGCCCCCTCCAAACATTTCTGAACTGGAAGAGCTCCTGTGGAAACCTGCAGCACTGACTATAATCACAGTTCTCCACAACATGCAAAGCTATGTTATCAGTGGGTGTGGGAAGAGGACAGTGCTGAGTTGTATGCCCTGCAAATCCTCTACCTCCCCTGAATGCTGGGGGGAGTGTCTGTCCCTACAGATGTATTTTTCCTACCTTTCTATGGAAACCACACTGGAAGCTGAATTACTTTATGCTTTTCCAAAAAGAATTCAACATGGAGCAGCCTTAAAAGGATTAATCTCAGGGTTTTAGGTCAGCCTTGTGTCCTTTCTTATACCTCTTTTTACGCAGAGCCCTCACCTGTTGTGTTTCTCACAACAGCAAATAGTGTAGATAGATAGTCTGATTAGCATGAGAGAGTCACAGTCCTGTCCCACTAAGTGGAAACATGAAGATAAAGAGTAATTACAGGAAAACCCTCCTTTTGTCTTTCTTATGCCTCTGGAGGACTCCTGACATGATGTAAGTGCATTTTCTCTCTGACCTGCTGCCACCCAGCTGAGGTATGTAGAGACAAATTTCACTTGTAAGGCAGACATCTGACCTACCATCAGCAATAAACCTGAGAAATCAGGCTGGAGACCGAGAGACTTCTTAAAACCCCAAGCCAATCCACTCACTCCCTCCAAAAAAAATGGATTGCAGTATTTAGAATGTGCTGTTTCTTTAGCACATGAACAACCTTAATCGTCTGAGAGAGTCAGTTCTGGCCATAAGCAGCTTCTGCTGAAAGATGTCCCATGGTGTGCTGGCCTCCATCTCCTACATCTCATGGCCCCTTCTCTGTCACCACACAGACCATGTAACACAGTCACTGCTGCAATGTCAGCAGCTTCACTGAGCAGTGGCTGTCATAGGTGAGTGCTGCTCACCTGACACTTGGTTCCAGCCCTCAGTTCCTCAGGGAGCACCGTGCTGCTGCCAGCATGCTGTGTCTGCACCTGCTCCTTGCCGAAAAGAACTCACAGGGCATGAGCAAGATTAATTGTTTACTACTAAATAATGCACAACTAAGGTTAGTTTTTGCTTTCCTTGTGGTTCATGATGCCAGAGCAGCTTCCTTGTTATCATGTTTAAAATAGTATTTTGGTAAAATTCTGACCATTTTACTACATGTAATTCTTGTCTCTATCCTCTCTTTCTTGGCTTATTTCTGATCACTTACCATATTTTTGCTATAAGGTTTAATTTTGTTCTGATTAAATGAAAAAGCAGTGAAACAGACTGAACTAGGTGAACTGTCAAACACCTAGGAGACTTACCAGCACAACAGTATTTCCAAAATAAACATTTCCCTAAGAGAAGACTTGACAAACAGCCTGAACAATAAGATTCTTGAACACTACCCAGTTGATGTAAGTCTTTTCAGGGCTAATTTACATAATTTGATATAATTACAGTTATAAGGACTTGAAGAAGCTTTGGAAGAAAGAATGTCACCGTTTTATTGGATCTCATTGCATTTGGCAGCCGTACAAAACTGTGGAGCATGGAGATGTGCTCAGATAGATCCTGATTATACAAGCACATAATACAACCTTTGAATGCTCAATGCAAGTTTGTCCTGTACAGAAAGATACCAGAAGTATTTTCCCTCCATTTGACTGCCAATCAAACCACCATTTTGTCCACAAGGTAGCAGTGAACATCTGGCATCCTGACTCCAGCTGCCTGCAACTGATGGTAGCCATGGAATTAATAATTTTAAAACCAAAGTAAAAGATAAATTTAAAAAAAATAAATATTTATATGTATGTGTATACACACATGCTTTTAATCATTCAAAAAGATGCAAACTAATAATTAAGTAATACTGGAATAGATCTGTGGAGGCAAGGAGTCTCCTAGCTCAGGATGATCCCATTTTCTGCTTTTGCCATATGGAATTCGCTCATCATTACACCTTAACAGTGCAAAGAAGGAGGAAAATGTTATCTGAAGAATACTTTTTTTTTCAAAAATCTGTACAGTCTTTTACCAACCAGACTGCTATCCATGTCCTACCACAGACTATTGTGGTACCTCTCAGGTTATAGTGTGATACAGTGAGACTGTTTCCTCCTTCAAATTAATTCAACATAAATGGAATGCAGGAAAAAATAATGATTTTTGTGCTGGTCAGGGAAGTCTAGTTCAATGGGTTTATCCTCCTTTGAATAAACCAAAGATAAAAAGAATCTGCATTTCAATTAATAGCTCACAAATTTCAAGACTAAATAAGCATCCTGCTTACTTGCAGTGGTTCTGCTCACTGCACATTATGGAAAAGAAAAACCAGAACTTTAAAAAAGTAATTAAAAAAGACTCTTTTCAGAGAGACAGCTTCCAGCATAAACACATCTTTTCACCAGACTAAATGGGAGCATTTCAAAGGGAGTTGATCAGTTGATCTTGGCAAGCCTTGATTACATTCATTAGCTTTCTTGTGGCTTACAGAACATACCCAGGGCTGTGTATCCGGCTGTATGTTGAGCAATAATGACATTTCAATTGCATTGGGTATTAACTAAATCCTTTTTTAACAGAAAGCTTTTAATTATTTCATTTGTCTCTTAATTTATCCTAAAGAAACAACTAATTAGCTTTCACTTCTCCTGGGCAGAAGTTCCTTTGTAGAAGGAACATAGAGTCCATAGAGTCTAGTTTAGCAGCACTGCAACTTCATTGAGATACTGTGTTTGGAACATGGAATTGAAACAAACCTAATGCAGTTAAGTACCATTTTTGGAGCTTTTAATGGCTATATTATCAAGGCATTCTACTGCTGCCCCTCAAATGAGACCCAAGATAATCAAAACTAAGATAGCAGCAGTATCCTGGAGTAGGAACCATTAATTATCACCAAACAGTTGGGCTTATACAGAGCAATCACTAAATAGGTAGACAATACTAAAATGTTATTGAAATACTCTTTAAAGAAATACGTTAATTATACTTTTTAGAAATGGTAAAAAAAATCAAGTGCAGAGATGTGAGATCCTCCTCATGACAAGACTAGTATTAAAATTTGTTAGAAGGCATAATTAAAACTTTGTCCTTGAGGGGAATGAAAGTGAAAGCTGGGATGTCTTTCCAGTTTCGGGATTTAAGGTCTGCTGCTTGGGAGTTACCATTGAAAGACAAATATCTGGGTTGCTTTCAAGTATAAAAACAAATAATGTTAATAGTATGCTTTGATGATTAGTGTCCAGATGCTCTCTGCACCAAGACTGGTGCTAAACCGTATTAGCAAGGTCCTAAAATATGTGGACCTGTTATAGAAAAATAATGGAAAAGATATCTGCAAACTCACATGGAAACTACAGAGAAAATTAAATGAAGGAATAAAATTACTTCAATGGTAAGCTTCAGCCTGTGGGCTAGAGTACACAACTAGATTTGTAGACTCAAAACTGCAGAGGAGCAACCGTGAGACCAGGCAAACTCACACTAGCAATGACATTTTCCCCAGAAGCTAGGGCATGCACTTGTTTTAGAAAGTAATGTAATTTCATTTTATTGATCCAAAGCAACCAGACTGTCAGTACCTGACATGCTAAACTTCCATGGTCTTAAACTTACCTTAGGAAAATCTCATCTTCCTTTGAAAAGACCAAATTTGACTATCTTTAGCTTCCAGCCACTGAAACCTGTTTTGCCTTCAGGATAACCTGTGTCAGTGGAAACACTGATATGCTCTGAGTGACCTTGCCACTTCCTCTTAGCTAAACCAAACAGGGATCTCCATAAGCATTACATTGCAGAGCATGTTTTTCAGCCTCAGAACTTTTATGGCTTCTTTATGGTTCTTCCTTATGTTTCTAAATCAGTTAGGAAGTGTGGACACAAGGCTTGGGCTCGGTGTCCTATCAGGATTCTTATCACTGCAAACTCACTTCACTTGCACTTCTTCTTTCTTTATCTCTCTCACACTCTCCCCCCCCCACATACACAAAAACATTAGCCTTTTTAAGAAAGGAACTGCAAAAGTAGCTCATTATGAGGCTGTTACCACTAATGACCCGCTACCGCCTTTTCTGAGTTGCTACTTCTAAACAAACAAAAAGATTTCTGTTCTTTTTTTTTTTTTCTTTCTTTCTTTTTTATTTGGATTAATTCCGTAACAGTAAACACATTATTTATGGCGAACTTAGAAAATATAACACAAGTTTTGTACTGTCCTATGGTAGCCAACATTGGGAGCAACTCTAAACAACAGCTTCCTGGCGCTGTAAAAGAAAGCAAGGATAAATCTGGTTCTGTTCTGTTAGTAATCAGATTACTCACACTAGTGATACAGAAACAGCTTTTAAACTTTCTGAAATGTCTGCTGAGTAAGAATTACCTGAGTAAATTGCCAGTAAAGCTTCATTCTCTTGGCTTTGGCATAATTGCATTCGATGAGCCTGGGCCTGCTGTTCACATCCACCAGGCATCTGTTGTCATCATCGTCGATAGTGGGACTCAGAACACCCACATGGAGCTGCTGACTGCTTGTGTAATAAACATTCTGCAACAGGAAGCACAAACAAAATTTGTGGCCTCTACACAGAAGCAGCATTTTTACCCAAAAGCCACTGGCAAAGATAAATATTCTGAATAGCAGTAGGCTGACCCCATAATGGCTTTTAAATTATTTTCTTTCATGCAGGAAGCAATACAATGTTTTAAAAGTGGTTCTAAATTAACAATTAGCTGTTTATTGTTATCAACAAGTAAGTGTTGGTTAAGTATTTAAGAGGAAATATGCAATCACAACTGATCGTTGTCTCATCCTGTGCCTTTTTACTGCTACACCCTTACATGAGTGGTCTCATAGTCCTCAGTGGTTACACTTAGGAAAAAAGGCATGTGTGAAATATCTCTAATTAAAATTTCCTGTTCCCTGGCAATGAGCCCTGCCTGGTCTCACCGTCTCACAGGCTTCCCGGCTGCCTTCTATCTCTAAGCAGAATCAGCAACAAACAGCTGCAAACAGCAGCAAGTAGCAAACACCACTAGCAAGTACCACCAAATGAGTAAACTCCTGCTTGTAATAAAACCGCCTTATTTATTTCTCACAGGCATGAGATTATTATATCATACAAATTCTTCTGCTCTGTTTGACTAAAAAGATATATGGGAGGTTTCTCTAGAAAAAAGAAAAAGAAGGGGAAGGAAGGTGAGCTTGCTAGATGGACGTGATATGTCCTCTTGAAGATTAACAGGTTACATACAAACCCAGGAATGTAACACAGGACTATGCCATGATTCCCTGTTTGCTATTCACAAGTAGAATTTATTTTGCTAAAATCAGACCATTTTCTTGAAAGGACAATGAGAAAGATGAAATGGAAACATCATGCTTTAGGTGTAATTCTTTGATAACTCAGTACTATCAACAGATGAGAGTGGACAGAAGCACCAAATTAATGCCTCTGTCACCTATTTGTCTATAACAAAAGGGAAGCTGGAAACTATGCTGTGTGTATTGGGGAATCTGTTTTGTTCCCAGAAGTTGCTGATACTATCTGCTGATATTTGTTCACTGTTGATGTTGTGACTTGTTTTATGTGTGTGTTCCTACGTGTGTGAAAATTCTGAGAAAATAAGAAAAAAGAAAAACAGAATAAACCAGGACTGAGGATAGATTTAGGAGCTTCATATAAAAAAAAAAAAAAAAAAAGAATGCTGAAAGCAGTCAATGCAGGGATTGAATACAATGAAAACAAATGGTGGTGTTTCTGGGCAAGACTAAATCCCATTTACCCTCCTGTAACACTGCCAGGGCAGATCTGCAGCAGATGTAAACTGATGGAGTTGCATAAAAGTTGATGAAGTTGCCATTAATTGTTTAGACTAGTCCAAGGTTTTACCCCCTTAATGAAGTTTTGTTTTTTTCACCCCACAGAAATGCTAACAAGTCTGAGCTGGCTGAAGTGAGGTGAGTCTAGGTTTTAAGAGGTTGAACAGAGAAAAGTTGAATAGTTCAGTCATGCCTTACAGGAGAAGAGCAGGGTAATAAAAGGACCTAACAGAGCACATTTCCAGAATGTTGGTTATGAGGGGTTGAAGTAAACTGTAAAACTATGGAAAGACTAACAAGGTCACACCCCAACTTACTCCATCCACAAGTCAGGTTATTAACATTCCTGCCAACAAAACTGATGCCTTAGAAGAGCAATAAACATTTAGAAAGCACTTTCTAGACAGACCAACAGCAACTAATTTAGACACAGTTGTGATCTATTCAGATGTGCATTTTTTTTTAGAGAGACTGAGATACTGATATAGCAAGATGATCTTTAAAAGGGATTGTTAGGACACACTAACTCTAC
>JAWWLV010000179.1:4680559-4702854 GCA_035041135.1 Platyrinchus mystaceus
AAGATCAAAGGTCATTTACATTTCACTTTGAGTTTGGGCTAACTGCTTCAACAGTGGTGTGTGCTGTGGTGTGGTTATTTGGTGGGCAGGGGTGAGAGCTGCAGCTTGGAGCAGCTCTCTGTCCTGTGAAGGACAAAGGACAGTTCCTCAGTGTTCCCACCCAGGTACACTCAGTAGTACTTTACCTCTCAAACTAAGTTAAGTCCATTAAGCTGAAGAAAAGCATTTCTGATATTTTAAATGGACAGCATAAAAATCAAAGCAAATCCTTAATTACAGTAGCTTACAAAAGTAAAGATATTATTCCTTAGCTGCAGAGGATGTATTTCAAGTGACAAAGTCTATTACTTTAATTGATTTGTTTCAATCTTTATTGTTGGTTTCTCTCTGTAGAGACTGACAGAAGCTTATGTAGTTTTATCCATCCCAACTGTATCCTAAAAGAAAATATCTTCCCCGAAACATTTTTAAGCCTTCCAAGGCAAGTGGAGAAATATATGTACCTTAATATAATAGGCACTTTCCCTGCCCAACAAACATCTTGAAGTAGTGGCTCCATTGTTTGCAGGGTGACAGCAAATGACACTCAGAGAAAGAAGTCAGTGTCTAGAATGTAAATGAAGAGCCTGTATCCTATGACCTCATGCAGAAACTGGAGCTTCGATCCTGCCTGTGTTCATGAATAAATTGCAAAGTTCACGAGGCTCTGCAAGTAAAATCGAAATGTGTCTCGGGCTGGATTACAGTGCTCCCATCTCAGAGATTCCTCTTTTCTTCTGCTTTTCTGGTCCCCAAGAGAAGGGCAAATAAATCATCACCTGGTGCATTTCCATCACTGAATATACTTTTAGTGCTAATGACGTTTTGTAAAGGAAAGATGGAAATGAAGGATGACAATAAATGTACCTATACACCAAGATTTCTTACCATAACTACTCAAGTCTTAAAAGACTTTCTAGACTAGGAAAAAATAAATAAATAAAGATGTTTAAAAGCAGAAAATTGCTTTGATATCAAGCAGGACGTTAATGCCAATTCAACTGCCCTATCTGTGAGGGAAACCTTACTGTAATTGTCTGAGTGAGCATCACTTCTGTTATGACTAAGAACACCACCAACTTCATGTTGTGCCCCTCTCACAAATCAGGCTGTAAACCTTGGCAAGAAGTGAAACTGTAAATACTGTGATATGCATGTTGCTTAATTGTGCAAATACTACCATACCTACCCCCCACTCCCCTTTTTCATTCATTTAATTTAATTTCATTTCTGGGCCATTCAGTTATCATGAAGGCTCACATATAAACTCAGGCCTTACAGGTACTTCCAAGGCCAAGCAGAAGAGGCTCAGATTTCTGAGTAACAGCTTGGCAGGTGGATGAGGCAGCAAAGTAAAATCAGCAACTCTAAACCCAGGTTGTTTAAATGACCTTCAGGTACAACAGTGAATAGTTAAAATAGCTCCGCTAAGCTCCAGGCTGCCGAGGTACCACTGGGCTGTGACGCTAAGCTGCCTTCATCACTAAAGGCAGATTATGTCACAGATTTTCCCCCTGCATTTTCTGCTTGTCTTAGGAGCCTTTATTTTAATATCTGAAGTAGATTATCCTATAATGGTATCTGCAGGACACAGACCTAAAGCAAAGAAAAATCTCGCTGTCTTGCTGTTCAGAATTAATACAAAACCCAGGCACATCAGTCACTCATAATTAAAAGTGACTGAATATTCGCAACATAAATAATGGTTCTTTCAGGACTCTTTCAAGTAAATTAATTTTTCAATATCCTTTTGATTGTTCTAAACCAACAACAGTTACTACTGTTAGCAGCTTCTTAATTTGCATATGAATAAAAACACTAATAAGGATTATTACAATTGTCTATTGTACAATCAACTATTTAGTGATTTGTACTATTTTGTGCAGCTGATTGTACCTAAAGCACAAATCTGTGTCCCTACATGGGGCCTCTAGGGCCAGATGCTCCCTAGGAGGGCAGGGGTGGGCACCAGAGAAATAGTGGCTTGGGAAATAATTGCTGCCTCCCTGCTCCTCCCCTCCACCCCAGGGGACATTGACCTGTGCCCACAACAGAGGAAATTCTAGGACACTGCCAAGAGGAGTCACCACTGCAGTCCTGACCCATGTATCCACACCAAACTGTAAGGAGGGAAGGGAGTGACCCTCTCAATTCCTAGAGACTCAGCTCCAAGGCCCAGACAGCCTGTGCAGAAGCTCAGGACAGGAAAGAGATAATTCAGATAATTCATACCCTGTCCTTGCCACAACTTGGCTGTTGTGACCACAAAGCCAGTTCAATCCACTGAACCACAGCTATGTCCTGGGTTTTGTGGGTACCCCAGTGGAGCAGGTGACTGCACACCATGGGGTCCCCAGTTTCCTGCTGTGGGTTTTGGGAACCCTACCATTCTGTGGTAAATATGTGCTGTCCTCACACCGCCTCAAAGCTCTGGAATTTCTCAGCAAAAGGGAGATTTCTCCTACAATGAACGTTTGCTTACGTAAGATTACTTCATGGGAATATCTATTTCCTTGAGTGGGTTTCTCTCTATTTATGTTGGTCTGTGACATGAACTAAGTGTAGAAAAACCACAAAAGAGCAGGGCTAAGTTTAACTCAAAGCCACATTAATTGCACTTAGCTGTTTCCCCAAAACAAAACCAGGAATAAGGCATCAGATTTTCAGTCAACAAACTGCTGGTTCAGATCCCTCCTTGGTACACATCCAGGGGACAGAACTACAGCCAACTATGGGTTACTTCTTCTGGCATGCTCCTTTCAAAAAACACTGTTGTTATCCTCATAAGCAGAATCATGGGGGAGCAATTTGTCACAGTCTACAGCTCAACTCACTCTTATAAGTGACATGTGACTTAAACTTGTCAGATTCACAACAGGAAGAAACTTGGAGTTAAAATCACACTATCCACAGTCTGGATAATTCCAGATGAAATCTCATGGTCTGCTTCAAGCCAACAAAGCCTTGTGAACTAAATTGCATCAGCACTAAAAGCAGGTGCCTGAAAATTTTGTTCTTGCAACATTCAAAGAAAATTTGGGAGGTGAATGGGAAACTGAGGTGACAGGCTACATCCTCATCTGAGATGCTGAATCACACTAATGTACCTGATCCTGATATAGTGTTGAGCACTCTCTTAATAAAGACAACTTTACATTCTCTAGAGCACATGGGGCACCAGATTTATTCTCCTGTTGCACAAAGAATCTGACTTGTTTGAAGCTGCTCTGCATTTAAAGCCTGATTCACATTTCATGGATGTTAGCCAGAGAGCATTTCATCAGGCATTGACTCAAATCCTTGGGCCACCCTTACTGAAATTAGAGCTTTAGTCACTGTCCTGTTAGCCTGAAGTACTCAGAGTTTATTCTTCACTGTCAGCTGGGTGACTCCATCCCAACTGTTATATACACTATTGAATCACAGCTGCTACTGAAGATGAAACAATTTCATGGGTTATTCTATTTGGTTATAGTTACCTTATATCCTTAACGCTTGGCTTGCTCACTTTAAAGAAGAAGTGTCAGAAATATTAGAGTTTCTTTTATATCTATCTCGAATCTTGGAGAACTTTTAGCCTTTTGGGACCGTGATGGTTACCTGAGGTCAATTTCTTTTTCCTGATAGGAACTTTTTTCTCCCCCTGTCCAGACACAATATTTGGCTTGGAATTAGCATATCGGGAAAGAGACAGAGTTATTTCAATGTCATTAATTTGCCCATACAGGTGACTCTTCACAAGATGAACTGGATTTCATCTCCTTTGCATGGACAGAATAGGAAAATAAAGTACCATGAGGTAGTTTCCCTGGCAACTTAGTCTAGCTGATCCTGCTTGAGCAGTGGTTCTGGACTGGTTGATCTCCAGAGGGCCCTTCCCACCTCAACCATTCTGTGACTGTGGGAAATAGTCTCCCATAGGCATGAGGCTGAAAACAGTTAGAGAGCAACAAAGTTGGAGGGACAGGAAGAATCACAGGAGATAATGTTTTTCTGATTAACAAAAAAGTTAATCATGGTTGATTTTTAGAAGTTTGAACAGTTTCAAGGAAGTTGAAGAGAAATAAATATCAAATCTGCCACAGTTCTTGTAGGTTGCATTTTTGTGTCTTCTTAGTGGCCGTAACTACAGCATTATCTCAGGGAGCAATTATCAAATTACAGTATTCCTTCAAATTATTTATTACGTGCAGCAAATAGAGACTACACTATAAGTTTAACTTATTTGAAAACACACCACATAGGGTATTAAAATACATTTGGAAGCCAGAAATAGGCATTCTGCAGCAAATAGTTAATTCATAATTATCCAGCATGGCTTCTTTTGAAAGTGTAAAATTAGGCACTTCAGAGTATTAACCATGTATATCACACATCTGGCAGAATGACATGTAGCTCACTTGGCAGCTCATGTTTAAATGTGCCTTGAGAGCTCAAGAAGGCCCCGGTTCTCACAGTCTTATCATTATGCAAACAATCCCAATTACTCCTGTTACTTACATTGAATTAAAAAATGCAATGTGAGGAAAAAGCAATCTGATTGTTCCGGAAATTCTTAAAGACCCCAAATTTATAGTTGCTAACAAGAAAGAGGTTAAACTGGATGTGATGTTCAAATCAATCAATCCAACAGGTAAAGGACTTAGTGTCATGACTGCACTGGACACAAATAATAAAAGTATGATTAGTCAGTCATTGTCATAATTTGATCCAGCAACTATAAGTGATTAACTGATGCTTATATAATGCTGACATCACACACAATTTTGAAGTCAATTGGTACCCACTATTTGCCTCATATGGTGAAAACAGTGTGCAGGCACATTATAACAAAGGAAACCTTTTTATTATGCTGCATTACACTAATGTAATGGTGTTTGATAATTTGAACAGTGAAAGATTTCCTCCTATGAGCACATTTGAGAACAAATAAAAAAATTAAGGATTTGCTTCTATGTCAATATAAAATGGAAAATCAAATTAAAACTCAAATCCAACCTGAAATTCACAGCTCTGATTTACCATGATCTACTTCTTACATACTGGGTTCTGTCCCTGCCCTTTGGTCACAGACCTCCACATCAAATGCAAACCAGCATACTTTATAAAAATTCCAGGTTTAATGTGGTAACCTATCTCAGTTTTCTCTGGGTTTTTTTATTTTATTTTATTTTTTTTTATTTAAGCTTCATTTTATTTAAAAAAACCCATGTGAGTTCATAAACTGTGTAGCTATTTTTAACTTCCCAAACTGATGTCAATAGTGAGTCAGTCAATGCAGACCTCACAGTTTTAAGGCTAATTTCAGAGTTTGAAAGCACTAAAAATAAATGCTGAGATGGAATATGCGTGCTGCATAAATCACTACATCTTTAACACAGCAAGAGCAACAAAGCTCCAATGTTCCCAATCAGTGCGTCCCCTGCTAAACAAATACAGAATTAATACTGTTGTAACATCAGAATGACTTAAATGCATTCCTCAGCTTTTCCACTTGATTGCTCTAAGCCTTTATGGACAGCCAGCTGACTGGAAAGGCTTGGCATAACAGTGCTATCCCTGTGTAATTTGTGTAATCACAATTTAAGAGAAAAGAGGAAAAATTATTCAAGAAATTTAACAACTATTTTTAAAGCTATGCAGAAACACATGAAACCCCCTCGCCTCACACACGCATAAGTTCTTGAAAGGCGCAGCATTGTTCATCTGCTGTAACAGTGTTATTTCTGAACACTCTAAATTGAATCCAAATTCAAAGAAGTCTTATCTGTGATTGCCACTTAGTTGACATGTAAATAGATTTAAGAGCTAAAGAGGACCATCAGTGTTTTCTCTCTGCTTCTCCATATGCCATGGGCTCTATACTCCCACCTGCTTACCTCTAATGACTTGCATCACATTAAATTATAGTTTCCAGAATTGGGTTCAGCAGTTAGTGTCACTGTTATCTGTGATGGTCACTCATCTGCACTGATAGGAATTTGCACCTTATTACTAATGGGTATCCAACTGGCTTTAACTTCTAGCCATTGGCTCTTGAAATTATGCTAAGTCAAAGTCTCTAGTATCCCATATTTTCCTTTTGGGAAAATACCACTACTCCATAAATATATTCAGGTTTAGATTGAACTCAACTCTTGCTAAAAGCTAGTTTGATTGCTGATTTCAAATAAATTATCTGACAAACATAGCTCTTTCCTTGGCTTACAAATCAATGCAGGTTTTTTTTCAGCTACTTATAAATATTCAATCAACATTTTATGTGAACAAATAATTTCTGACATTCTCTCTGCTTCCTGATTGGACAAATGATAGTTAATGAGCAGGAGAAAAAGAAAAAAATTCCCTGTTCACAGAATCACACTGTGGATACAATCATTCCATAAACATTTCTGCAAATAACTGTACTCTGCAAGTGGTGAACAATACCAGGGAGAAACTAAGCTGAAGCTGAATTGCTGATCAGAATTTGAATGAATACCCTGGAAGTAGTATGGCTCATGTAATTACAGAGGGAGTTAAATATGCTTTCATGGGGACTGAACTTGGTCCATGAATTCTAAATGAGCCAGTGGATGACTTCAATTAATGGAATGACATAATAAAATTATCAATAAAACTAAAGAAAGTATAAAGTGAATCTTCCATCTACTGTATTAACTTCCTCCTCTAACAGTTTATCACATACTCTTAAGAATTTAAGAAACAAAAATCTGACCTTCAGAACTTCAACTCTGATGAAGTAACAAAAGAGACAGTATAATATCAATCAAATGAATGTTTCAATTGACAACCCTCTAACAATTACTACATCATCAATCTCCAAGTGCTATACATATGCTCCAATAACTGGGTTGGTTTTATGCTGAATTTATATTGTAAGCGACAACTGGTTTTAAAAACTGCTGATTGAACTGCCAATTTGCAATGAGAAGAGACATCTTTAAAATACAGATAACTCTAGTAATAGCCACATAATATGCAACTTTGATCTATTTCAAATTAATGCACTTACAAATGTGAGTTGCTCAAATAGTATTAGATTATGAGACACTGCAGGTATCCAGCACAGCTGCTCTATTTCTCCAAAAGCATTAATTAAAATAATTTTCAACATAGCAAAGGAAAGCCCTGCCTTTGTTTTTTGATTGTCCTATATCACCCCCTACAAGTAGTGCTCATTTGCAAAGTGCTTGAGTGAGGGCAGCTTTAGGCTCCAAGATCGGGGCATTAGCCAAGCACTGCACAAAGCAGCAGCAGCAGCTTCAAAACCACAACAGGCTGTGTGTTTTGGGGGTGTTGGCTCCAAGGCCCTTCGGCACCAGCTCTCTGAGTGGATGTCAGAGACCACTGTAAGCCTGGGCCCCTGAACCAAACCAAAGATGAAAGGCAGCATTACCTTTAATCAGCTTAGTGTTCAACGGGAAACACACAGGATCCGAGTCCAAAATCTACGTGCCAGGCTTATCATCTAGAAGCCCAGCAATATTTCACCTTCATGTTTTCAAATGTTTTGATATTTTAACCTGCTGAAATCTTTTTGTCCAAAGCTATCCATACAAAAAAATGAGCTATCCATACAAAAAAATCACTTACTATAACACAAGAAAAAAAAATCGCCTGGAAATGTTATATTTGCTAGATGAGAACAGTTCTGAACTATTGTATAATATTCAGGCTAACAACTCTAATCTCTTCTAAATTAAAACAGTACATGAGAGCTTGAAATGCTCTGATAATTCTAAATTCTTAGCACTGCAGTTGCTCCCAACAGTTTGTTTCAATTATATTTTCAGTGCGGGTTTTTTTACTATAGATATTCTGGGCAAATTGTCCTGAAAATGTAAAATTGGGAAGAAAGTTCTAACAGTGACGATGAGAAGCTCAGTAACCATGATTTGAATCTCATAAAATTAAAAAAAAAAAAAAAACAATCAAAAGAAGACATTAAATAGCCTGAAAATCAATTCCTTTGATATTCCATTTTCCTCTCTTCCTGCATCAGTCTCATCTATTTAACAAAAAGCACAATAGATTGTTTTGAGTCAAACCATAGGGACAGCAGATATATGTTCCTCTCCACCCATATCAATAAGAGGCATATCAACAATGGACAAGATAACCAGAAAAGATGACAATGATGCTAATGTAGGATATAGTCTTAGAGAAAGGCAAGAGAGTTCTAGATGAAGAGAACAACCCAAAGACTGAGAGGCAAATGCAACATCTAAAGCAATACAGAAAACATGCAAGGTAATGATAACATGATGCACAAAATGAAGTGAAAATATTTCATAAACTGTGTTAAAAAAATCTGTGAAGAACTGTCAGTAATATACAGCAATATGAGTTAAAAAGTTATTCTTAAAAACAACACAGAAAATCCCACCCCAAAAAAATCACAAACTGAGAAAGCCCCCAGTCTGTCAGCCTTGGAATCCAACAGAGGAGAGCAGAGGTGTTAATGGATTAATCCCATTGTCTCTACACAAGAACATCCTTTGTGGTCCCAGTGTGCTGCTCTGAGCACTCCACAAGCTCACTTACTACTACTTTTTGCTGACATGATGCATTATTCTTTTCTGCAGTAATGTGATAAAAGCTGAGTTTATCAAGTCTAGGTAAATTACATCAGATTTTTTGCCCACTGAAGTTTCTATTTTCTCTGTGGAGATCCTGCTTTACTAGGCAAAAGCTGAGAAACTGAATGTCTTTGATAGCACTTCCTCAGTACCTTTCTGACATTACTTCTGATCAGCATTTGCAATCTTTCCTCCCATTAAAGGTCAATTTATGCTTCTCTGTCTTTTCAGCACATCTTCTAATAGATGTAAAATTGCATCAGCACCTCTACTATAAAATATTAAATAGTACTGCTATCATGAAAGAGCTCTTATCCATTCTCTGATATGAGCATTTCCCTTTTATTTAGAAGAACAGATGACTGAACAGATACGGCATATTACAGACAACTGCTTTTATTCCTGTTATATTTTGTGGTTAGGAGTTTTATTTGCTTTTTCAAACATGTGTCTTCTGTGGCACTGGCCAAGTTACCTTTGACTCTTCTGCTGCATCTACCTGCATAAATGAGCAGTCATTTCTCAGTCAGAAAACTGCTTATCAGTCAGCCAGTATTAATTAAAAAGACCTTTTTCTTAGAGCCTTCTTGGCTCTAAGTTTTCAAGTAATTCAAGTTCTTAATGTTCTTCCTCATAGCACTCAAAAGAATTGAATGACTTTTTGAATTCTTTCTTTTAACTTCAGCTCAGATTCTGGAACCTGAATGTCAAAACTAGTACTTTAGCCAGATCACTGGTTTCAGCTATAGTAGTATTTTCTTTTTTCATTATTCATGCTCACCCTCAGCAGTGATCCTGTGCACTAGGGAAGAATACAGATCTCAGAAGCATCTAAGACATTTTTAAGTTTTCTCATTCTAGACAATCCTATTTAAACAAAGAAAAATTTCTTCAAAACAAAACCATTTCTCCAAGACTACAAAAATTCTATATGCTTCCAAATGAGAAAATCAATGTTACTCTTAGAAATAAAAATATTATTTTTCAACTCTTTCACCATAGTTGGAGCTACAATTCCAAATTCTCTCAGTTCTCACAGGAATATACAACGTTTTTATACTACATGGTTTCAAACACAAAAATAAACAAGCAGAAATATCCATTCCATTGTTTCCAAATTGAGAAATGTAAAAGATATTTCCTCTGATTCAGAATAATGCAGTTCTACAGTTTTTCCTTTGCTTTTCTTTTTAACCAGTGAAGCATAACATACAATAGACCTATTCTAGGTTTGAAACCTGAGGAAGGACCTCTTGGGCTTATTCTTTGAATTCCAATGCCTCTTACTCTCTGAACAGAGACAGTATGTCTAATACTTTCATAAAATGAAGAGACAGCTTAGTCTCCATCCTGCTATTATAAAGACCTGTGGTCATTTGCAAAACACAGTCTAAATATCGTTCCCCAGTGGGTCTAGTGATAGATCCACACTCACAAGCTGAAAAGTCACCACTACTGATCTTCACTTGCCAAAGAACAATTCTCTTCAGTTAAGAGAATCTCTCCCACCAGGCAATGGACGAGGTAACCAACACAGAAGACTGGGTAACAGTCATGTTACCTCTATCAACAGAAAGGCTCTTAGAATTACAGAATTTTTTAGGTTGGAAAAGACTTTTAAGATCATTAAGTCCAACTCCAAACCTTAACACTGCCACAGCAAGTATAGAGGTAATTCACCCATGGCAAACGGCTCAGTAAAAACCCCACTCCAGAAATCAGATTAAAAGATTCTCTGAAGCTTTGCACTGCAGTAAATAATGAGAATTTGGCCAGAATCAAATTTAAGGAAAAATATTAAAATAATAAAAGAATATGCAATGTGAAATGTCTTCAATCACAACACATCTCCAAGAAGAAAGTGCTGTACTTCCTGTGATAAGCCAAGAAGGATTGGTTGGTTTTGAAAGCCTTTGAAACATCTCTGTAGCTTCCTGATGCACTGTTATATATTCTAAAGAGACTGCAGCTTTGAAAAAGTGTTGCTGGATTTAGCTTCTCAGGCATACATAGAAAAACCCAACTTTGAAAAGGATTGCAAAAAACTAACTCCAGATTTTGCTTCCCTTGCAAACAAGGTCACAATTTCTATTAACTTTACTGTGATCAAAATCAGGATTTATGCACTGCAAGAAATTAGCAGAAATATAAATAGCCTTAATAAACTACCCAGCAAGAATGTCTTACATAAGACATTAATAGCCATAGCAATTTACAGAATATATTTAATGCTTATAACCATCTTGGCTAGGCAGTTTCACTGGCTCTCTAAATTATCTTCTATTACTTGGGCCTCTACAGAACTGAGCAACCTGGACTAAAAAAAAAAAAGTTATTCTGGTTCTAGTTCTAGAAAGAAATGGTTCTGCACAGAGCAGATCTCAGATCAGGCTGCCTCATACACAGGTGCTGTACGTGTCCAACATTTACCTTGAAGACAAATGTGAACACCAACCCTGAGTTTTCATATAATGGAGAGTTGTTAAACAGCTGCTTTGCTTCCTATTATTGCGTAAAAAAAAGACTGTCCGGAAATGTTTACTGTAGACATTTCATCTTCAGGGCAGTGATTTTTCAGCTCTGAAGGGTCAATCACTGATCCATCAGCACATTTTGTTTTCTTCCTCCTTATTCCTTGATAACCATGGAAAAGTGCTGGAATCAGCAACAGCTGCACGTGGGACCTTCTGTTATACTGTTTTCTTGCACAGAGTTCTCAGTTTGCAATGCTTCTGTGTTTTACACACACACTTCAGAACAATACTTGTAAATAACAGAAGACCTTTTCTGAAATGTATGTATTTCACTGTAGTTTCTTAGAACACTGGCCTAGATTACAATATTACCATAAATTTAATTTTTGGGTGTAGGAGGAAGAGAATACATATTCATCCATAAGGGACCTCAGGATTTGAGTCATCACAGCTATATGCTATTCTTAAGTTTCAGGAGCTCCTTTATCTAAAACTTTTCAGGGCAGCAGTATCGTGGGACTCTGTTGGCTGCAGCATTAAAACTGTCAAGGAAAAGCAGCTGCACCATTCACTGATTTCTTTTTTTTAAAAGCAAATGAAAAAATGTTATGGAAAGCCTACCTGTAGTAAATTGTATAAATCACATTTTGTCTGTTACTTTCTCCTTATAAAATGGTATGCAATGCTTGTTGGTCATTTATACTTCACATACACAGAGAGCCAGTCCCAAGAGGGCTACTGTTTCTGCTTCCTAATTCCCTTAACACTCATCCTGATAAAGCATGGGGTGGTTCTCACAACTTTCCTGGCATTGATGATTGTCCAATACAATGTAAATTTCATTAGGCACAGGAATCTAAAGAAAAAATTCAATGTAGCAACAGACTTACTAAAATTAAGGCTCTATTAAAACTCAATTTTGAGATGTTTATCTTTGTGATGCCTCAATAACTTGAAGATCATATTAACTTTAGAGATGTCTAAATTATTCATGTAAAATAAGCTGACAAATTTATTTTTCTCCCCCCCAATAATTTTCAAAGCAATTTTAATTATTTTTATAATTATTTGCCTAACATCTATGAATTTTCCCTCTCCTGAGTTTTACAGATTGGACTAAAAACTATACAGTGTTTTTGATTGACACTGTAACTTTTTAGTGGAATATAAATGCCTTCAATGATAGCCATTTTTAGTCATACATATGTTACAAATTAATACAAATTAACAAATATCTGTGTATGAACAAACACCATGCTAAGAGGTTTGATTGAAGAAAATATAGCTTTTATAAAAATATATATGAAAACCATTTTAAAAGGAGCAGTCATGAAGCACACCAATAGTTTTTAGAAGGTTAGGAGTTACTGGAAGTTTTTGTAACAGCTGTTTCAAGTACTTCCCACACCGTGCTTAGAACACAACATCATTTTTTCAGGTCAGAGTCTTGTACAGTGTGAACTGGCACAGCTCTGTGTGTTGGCATGACTTCCTTTCACTGCCTTCAGTGGAGATGCAATAATTTGTACCACACAGGGCTGTAGTCACAGGTCTCCAAGTGTCAGTTCTGCAAACTCTTGTGAAATGATATCATATAAATGATATAAATGGGTGTCCCTTCTCACCTGCATTTCTTTCCTAGTGATTCTCCCAATCTAGTCTTCTGACCCTGGTCCTCAGCTTGAATTCCTAAATATCTGACTGGTTTGTATTGAGTTTCATATCACTGAATGATCTTTGGGGTTTAACTGCTTATAAATTGAGAGTTATATGAGCCAGAAGCTATTGAATAAGAGAACAAAACTGCCCATTATCCCCTCAATCATATGCACTTTTCAAGGTAAGTCTGTACTTAAAATATCACTTCATTGATTGATGGTATTCGTTTATCATACAATAAAGTCTCTAATTCGGTGTTTCCTTCTCACCAAAAAATCTAAATTATCACTCAGGAGTAGTTTTAATGCAAGTGACACTGTCTACAGTCTGCCTTCAAGATTACAGGCCTGGTTAAACAGCAGTCTTAACAACAAACATCCAGGCTCAGGAAGTTCCCAGAACTGGGAAGAGAATGCAGTCAGGCCTGAGGCATTTACTTACCGCAAGTACAAGCAAACCATCTTCTCCATGCGAAATAGGGGCGCTGCTGGAAATAGATCTTCTAAGGCCTAAACGTATGACTGAGTTGTTGCCTTACTTTAACGTGGTGAAGAATTCAAACACTACCTTTATCCTTTTCTGCATGAACCACTTCGAAAAAACAAACAGCAAAACCCCCACAACCCCAAACGAACTTTATGTTTGACATAGTTTTGCCACTACTCCTCCTCTGCCTTCCCTTCTTTTCTTTACATTCATCTCCTCTTACTCTCTCCCTTAGTGCCAAGTCTGCCTCATCTCCCAGTTTTTTCTAATTCCCTCTGTCATCACACTGATGGGGGGCAGCTGTGCTTTGCCTCTGAGCTGTCTTCATGTGATTAAAGCAACTTGGTTTCTACCACCTCTAAACAGTGTAGTACGAACCTGTTCGGCCTAACTATTTTACCAGTTGCATTTACTACATTAGCTGTTTTAATAGTTGCAGAAGCCAGTTTTGCTCAGCTGTGCTAAGCAGAAGCAGCAGTGTACAGCAAGAGAGGCTTGATATGACAGGCTAACACAGGCACTAAAAGCCCCTTACAAATGGTTGACCATCAACACACTAAAGGTACCAAAACCACTTTAGGGCCTTGGTTCATGCACATCTAAAAGCTGCCCAGTACTTGGTGGCTGCAAGAAGCAATAGCAGATGCTCAGGTGTGATGGCTGTGTTCTTGCTGAGGAGTCTGGGGAGTGATGCCATATGCCATACCACTGTATCTTGCTGTACAGATGGGACCAGTAAGGACAGTTCTGTTTTGGGTAGAGAGTGACTCAAGGCAGAAATGGAAGGATGTGAGGCTTATGGAGCAAAACCCTGCTGCAGCAGAATCATGGGAGGCTGAGCAACTTAAACAGTTATGCTGTTCAGATGCTACCACTTAGACAAGGAAGCTCTCAGCAGAATCTATAATTATCTGGGCAACATTTTGTAATGAAATGATTCTTACTAAAGATAAAGGAATAGCAAATCTTCCCTAAATTCATGTGAACACATTGCAGGATCATCACTCATTTTGTTGTTTCCACTGGTTGAACACGCACAGAGCTCTACAGTGGACGGTATCATAACTCCTGAAGTGTTCAGGCTCCTGGGGACCAGGACAAAATACAGCTACCCTGGAAAGCACTCTCTGAAGACAGAAGGAGGGTAGAAAATATACCTAATCACAGATTCTGTTTTTTCAAGTGCCCTCTGTCTTTTCAGGCCAAGCAAAACACCCTGCTGGGACAAATTCTTTCTCAGTAGTAGTATCAGAGGACTAAGGAAATGGACAGATTATGTTCTGATTTTCCATTCCATCCTACTATTTAACCTTATGTAAGACTTGCATCAGTTCCTCTCTTTGCAGAACGGAAGTACAAAACAAACACAGTTATAAACCACTCCAAGATAAAGCATTGAAGGAATGAACTATGAATAGGCTAATGTTAGTTACAGTAGACATATGGAGTAGATTGCTAAAAGGTTGGGAAATCTAAGTCACAGAATTCTTACCATCACCAACTCTGATTCTTTTTAAAATTAAACTGAAACACCACAGGGAAAATTATTTCTGATCATTTCATTGCAATATTTGAGGATACTTCCTTGCCATTTTCTACTGCTTTTAATTATGAAGCTACACATCATGTTTTTGATACTGTCTGCAAAAAAATGCAGCGTGGAATTTTAATGTCAGGTACTCAGTTCCCTTTCTGTTCAATGATTTCTTCCCTGTGTAATACATATTAAAAGGAAACAGTAGCAGTGCCTACAATTCTAAAACTATTCCTTGATGTCAAACACCTCATCTAAGCTATTTCCTAAGTAAAAAGCTGAAAACCAAAAATATCTGAAAGAGGTTGTTGGGGAAAAATAAAAGAAAGTTACTCAATTTGGAAGAGTGGTTATAGCAGTAACTAAGAACGGCAACGTAAGCTGCATATGTGGGAATGGTTCCTGACAGTCAGATATATTATTGCACATCTAGATGCAACTGTGCAAAGTCCTCCTTAGTGGCAGCAATGAAACTGTAGCAGCAAAACTTTGCACCAGAGCTAAGAAGGGCATCACCCAAACAGTCATACAGGCAGTCCTGCATCAGGGCACTGATCTATTTTGATAAGGACTACCAGCTGGGCAAGACATCCCCCTTCATATAGCATTTCACCACTACAAGAATAAAATTAGCATCTCACCAGTAGCTTTTGTGATTACTGGCAAGTTCACTAAGATTAAAAGGAATATTTACACAAATATTTCCAACATGCTAGAGAAAAAGTAAATGGCTTTTCTCTCTGCTTAAGCAAGAGGTGCAACATGTGCAATGGAAATCTCGTAGAAGTATGCTGAATCCCTGTTGATACCATAATCCCTAATACAGAGAAAGTCTAATTCTCTTTTTAAAAAGTTCTCCCTCATTACTGGGATCTTACCCACATATAGGCCTTTTTGGATGTTGTTTTTAACATTAGTTACAAAATTAAATACATAGTAATGGGGAGGAGATATAACGCTATGATTATGAAAGAGCAGGATTTTCTCAAGAAAGTTTCCCTTGCCTCCTTTCCCTCTGTCATTTATTTGCTGCTATCTCATTTGTACAGAACTTGAGATGACATTCAAAGGTAGTTCTTTATCTGGTGAGTACTAAACTGTGCTAATTGAAGAGACTTTGTTGTTGTTGTTGTTTGTCTCTCAACTCTAATTAAAATTTCTAATTGGAATTTACAGCCATGCCTGCAGAGTATTGTTCTCACAGATGATATGCCACAAGAGTCATGGTGTCCTCCCAGAGGATGAAGAATAATGTCTCTGGCTCACGGGTGAATTGCACAGTTCCTTCACAAACACTGAGGACTATCTACAAAGCCTCCTGGAGGCAAACAGTGGTTCCCACATAATTATGTGACAAATAAGCCACAGCCCACGCAGTGAATGAGTCTGATGGATGGGATTCTCAGATATTTCTGCCTTCATCATTCATAATTTACTAGAGCGTGATGCCACTAGTAATCAATATTAATGGTCCTCAGCCAAGAAAGCCAGCACAGAGCACAGTTGCAGAGTGTGTAACCTGGCAAGAAAGCACTGAATCATATCTGCAGCTCACCAAACTCACGTTTCCAGCTCACCTGAGATCCAGGTACAGGGGACAAGACTACCCTGTTGCTCTGTGTTTATTTCTGAGATACTACAAGGATTCATTTGCTATACAGTCAAATCAGGTAACTGACACTTCCAGGGTAAAACCACACTCCATAACCTCATAAGGTGGGGCATAATAGGGTCTTTTTGAGAAAGCCAATATAAAAGGTAGTCAGATAAAAAAATAATTGAAACTTGAGGAATTTTTCAGTTTCTCCAACCACTCCCACAAGTACATCCATTTCCTTTATGTCATTTTTGCACGTTACTTTTAAAGTTAAAAAATCTGCACATCTGTCTTTGACAAGCATGTTCTAGGCCATGTAAAGTTACTTTTCATGTCAAGACTTTCCTAGCAACACTTTCACTTATCTGGGGAGACACTGGCTTAACCCTCTTGTTTGCCAAGTTAATAAATCCATCTGTTGTGTAAGAAAATGGAAAGGTTTTGGTAATTTGAGTCTTTGGCACATACTAGAGTAACAGGACAACAGCAGAGAAAGAAAAAAAAGGAGCTTTAGAAGAGGGGTTTTGACAAGGACAGGGTTTGGAATTTAACACAGCTGTATGTTGTGAACAGGGTGTCTGTACATTTCAGATTTGTGGAAATAAGACAGTAAATATATAAAGTAAAAAAAAGATGTTGCTTCAGATAATGTATAAATGAACTGTGAGTATACCTATATATGAATGTAAATGTCTAAAAATGCATTGTTTCATTCATACGACATGCACAGTTAAAGATGAGAAATGAAAGCTTTTATCAACAAACTTGGGAAAGTTCTGACTCTCATATTTCTTGAATTCTTTCAAAATTAATAAATAAACTTCCTTGTCAAAGCATACAAGGGATTCTCAATGTACAGCAGAAATAATGTTCTATCTTTCTCTAAAAGAGCTATCAAACAGCTTACCAAGGTATTGTTGCAGGAAAACAATGACAGGTACAGATGGTTCCTCCTACACAATCTGCAGAGAGCAGCAGCAATATCAGAGATCATCAGACAAACTAACCTGTGGTGTCATTCCATGGCAGATATACATGATTGGGACATTCTCTGTGTCTGGCCCTTGATCAAGGCACAAATCACTTTTCAGGGAATTCTGTAGCTAAAACAAACAGAAAGAAAAGAAATCAAGCAAGTCTTACATGAGGAAAAAGGTGGTGTGATTACTTTTCTTAAAAAAAAATCATATGTAGTTGAGCAAGAAAATATACAAAATTAAAAATATGTTTCAATGAAGATTTTGAAGAGAAAGCACCCAGACTAAATTCTTCCTTGCAGATGATCTAACACTACTGATTTTCATAATGTTGCACAAAGTTTCAGACAGGGTAGATTTCAGAAAGCCCTCAGAGATAGCAATAATTTTTTTGATACACGTTTTAAAAACATTAAGTCTGATGAGCCTCTGGTACACACTATATACCCTGAATGTTTTAGCAGTGTGACTAGCTGAGCAGTACAGATGAGATATTAAACGGCTTTTCAGAATCCCTCAGGAGAGCCTTCTGATTTCTGGAAATAGCTCAAAAAACTCCTTTCTGCTGACACCTGGAGACTTCTGGCCAATTGTTATGCATTAGCTCCCCTTTGCATTATTCCAGGCTAACCCACACACAGCAACGAACAGACTGCAAAGTACTTGGCCCTGGTCATCACAAAGCCCTGTATATTATTACCTGTGCAATGCTGAGGCAGAGTTTTCTGAAAGTGAAGTGCTAAATTAATGAGCACAGATAGCTGGAAGGTCTTTTTAAAGTGTGGGGCCAAAGATGTGGATTGCATATCCATGGACATGGAAAACAGTGTTCGGTGGTATAAGATCAGTTCAGAGAAGAGGAGAGGGCTGTGTGATGGAGGGAGTGAAGAGGTGATGTGGTTTGCAATCATCTATGATAAACTGAGCAGTCCTGTCAGCTGTTTTCCTTTGAGGAAAACAAATTCATATGCTTAGAAAGGAACTCTAGAACTGCACTAGCATGTAAGAATTGTGGACAAGCCAGAGACTGAAGCCAGACAGTGTATAAAATCAAACCCACCAACTCATGTCTACAAGACTTCCAACTCCAAACCTAACTTTAAATTCAGTAATGGACAGGACATATCTCAACATTAAAGGGAAAATATGCATTAGGTATCAATGCTGGCATTATTCTCAAGAATTAAAGTCTTGAGAATCAAACAAAGTCTCCTCTGTCTAGGCTTACTAGTTCTCATCCATAAATGTAACCATAACGACAGCTCTAATCATACTCAGATTTTTAGGCACCACTCTCTATCCAAAGCGATGATAAATATCAGCCTTATTAATTCATCCCTGGATCCATCCCTACCTTTGTGTTTTCAAAACCTTTTCTATAAAGTCCAGTTCTAATGCTTGTCCTAGACCTAATGCTATAATCTTTTCCACAACAATCCCCATAAAAAAGGAAGCAAAAAAATCTGCCAAAAAAAACAGACATAGAGATTTTAGAGTCTCCAGCTTTGAAAAGAAGCATGACCTTAACCTATCAACAGCTGCCTGGTGATCAGGTACTACAGAAAAAGAGACAAGGCACCATATTCTTTTGGACACCAATCCTCTGACGAACCTTGAAAACAAAAAAATAAAACAAGCTCTTCAGATTTAATGTCTTAACCTCTTATCCCAGTTGCAACTCTACAACTGGCTTAGAAAATCTAAAGAGAACGGATCCCTACAGAAAACAGAAACAAAAAAGACACCAACCTGTTAACTAATAATGCTGTTTCAAAGTCTGAGGCCCAGATTCTTAGGAACTATCCCTTTCCAAAATCTAGTGGCTTTGTGGCAACCAGCAATTAACTTGGGTAATGCAATTTTAGCCTACTAAGACTTAACCTTAAATCCAACCCAAAATATAACCAGGTTGTCAATCCCCATGCTGAAGCCCAGAAATAATTTGTCAATACTGTCATTTGCTCCCTTTCAAACTTAGAGACTTACAGCATACAGACATAAACTAGACTACTGAAATTTTCAGTTTGCAAAATTATCTCAAACAACAAATTGCAATCAGGAAGCCACTGAATACACTAGCTTTTGGCCCACTGACAGCACTTTCTCCTAACTTCAACAGTACTGCGGAATTCAGAAAGAAAATCTGCTTCACCAACCTTTACTCTGCCACCAAACCCAACCCTAACTATATGCCACAGTATAAACTAGACATGAATGATACAACTATTTTCTGAACTCCCACAGAACAGGAGGAAATTTTGGATTCAGGAAATAAATGTGTGGGATGACTGTGTGGGTGCCTATATCCTAACCTTCACCTCTACTCAGATATCTTATTAAATTACTCAGTATTTTTTTAAATTTATTATAATGTTATAGCAGCAATATCTATATTTTATATAATAAATGAAGGCAGTTGATGAATGAAAGCACTTAAAGAATAAGAAAGCAGCTGACACGCTTTGAAACAACACACCTTTCTCCACTGTAGAACAGGCAAGCAAACAGGAAAGCAGACACGAAAGAAGATTAGATCTCCAAGCAATTTTTTTACTAAAAAGATTGGAGCACTTTATCTTTTAGTGTTATACAACAGGATTTCATAAATCAGTAAGCTGTGTATTTCATAAAACACTCCCCTTTTGCCTGTTGCCATAGTTGTCCTCTACTTCCTTTGTGATAAAACAAATAAGGCCTGCTCCTCACATCTCTCTTAGCTGATGAAGCTACTCTTATACTGCAGACTACAGACTGCATCATGTGCATTACTGTGCAGTCCCTAAATCATAGAATCATAGAATAGCTTGGGTTGGAAGGGATGTTAAAGATTGTCTACTTCCAACACCCCTGCCATGGGTAGAGACACGTTCCACTAGACCAGGTTACTCAAAGCCCATGAAGCCTGGACTTGAACACCTCCAGGGATGAGAAGTCCACAGTTTCTCTGGGCAACCTGTTCCAGTGCCCCACCACCCCTACAGGAAAGAATTTCTTCCTAATATCTAATCTAAACCTGCTCTCCCTCAGCTTAAGGCCATTCCCCCTTTTTCTATCACTACATGTCCCTTGTGAAAAGTCACTCTCCAGCTTTCTTGTAGCCCCTGTAGGTATTGGAAGACACCCCAAGGTCTCCCTGAAGGTTTCTCTTCTCCAGGCTGACCACTGAATTCAGTATTTCTGTAAAAACCTCTTAACTCTTTTTGGTTTGTGTACTGCCCAAAGGCTGATGAAAAACTCTCCACCTAATATAAAATCATAGGATGTCTGCTGATGATTTTCATTTTGACTAGCACAATGTGGAGTTAAGCCTGAGACAAATACCTTTGCTCTCCACTGGACTTCCTTTCTTTATATTGTATCATTTCCATCCGCAACCAAAGATTTTTTTAGCCAGAGCTACCTACAAGCAGAACCATGAACTAGTTAGCTGCTGTGCCTCCTTCTCCTCAGGAAAGTCCACACCTGATTAGATCATGGCATTGCTGAGGGCAATTCCACAGTTTATGGAAGAGGCTCCTTGCACACAGGTGTGATTTTGGCATTGTTCTGAACTACTTTGGAAGGTATTATCTCATGCATTTAGCAACAACCCAAACCTTTGTTGGAAGTGCTTTTCTTCTCTTGTTTGATTGTATGAAAAGCCAGCATTATTATTTTAGTTGATCATCACATGAGGTCATGGAACTTTGTAGGATGTGCAATCCCATCATTTGCCAAAACCAGAACAGCTGCTCTGTGGCACCCTCAAGGCTCTTGCAGAGCCATACTGGCAAACTGCACAGCTCAGACTTCTTCTTGAGCAATGTCTCAACCCAAACCTTTCACTTGTAAGATCTGCTCTTATTAGTCACATTTCCTAAACAGGACTTGCATGCAAAAAGGCAAATTTAATTCACAGGAATCAATTTTTTTTTAATGTAACACTGGATGAGAATGTGAAAAAGATGTCCAAGGCCTACTACCTTACTGTGGGCCTGTATTAACTTACTGTGCTCATCTTCCATGTCAGGCACACCTGCCCTCTCTGTTTGGATTGCCAGTTTTTGAGGGGCAAGAATTGTCTTTGCTTTAATTAGCACAGTACAACTCCAGCGTGATTTCAACACAGAAAAGGGCACTACTGTCACACAAGTGATGATGATCCCAAAATGCATGGATGTAGCAGCAGTTTCTGTTGAACGCAACATAATCGTAGAACCTCTCTAGTGGTGTTTTACACACGGGTTAGCTATGTGAGATTTGGTTAGTTTGGACTGTCAGTCTTTGGTATCTTCTTCTAGCAAATGTCTGCTGTGATCTGTTCTAGGGTGGATCGGGATTGCAGTTAAATGGCTGAAAGTTTAATAAGGGAAAACCTCAACCTTTAACAGTTGGATTTGATTATCTTAAAGGTCTTTCCTACTCTAAATGACTCTGTGATTCTAAATTAACGTCTGGCTACAATCTTAAGAAGGTTGCAGTTGAAATACTGAGTTTATTTTATGAATTCGCCTGTTGCCACAAACATTCCAACTGTCAGCTCCAGTGTGTCTAAAAAATCACACCTTGAGTATTTCTGTGTGGAATGCTAACCATGAAGCAAACAAACAAAACATCAGGGAGGAAGATAACATCCAGAATACCTCAGCATGAATGACAGCAGAGCAGCTGTCTCAGTCAACTAACCAGTAACAAATTATTTAACTGGTGACTTGAAGTTTATCTGATTCCTCTACTTAGAGCCAGGCATTTCCTCCATGAATTACTTCCACTATTACACCTTTTTAGAACGGGAAATGTAAACAAGATACTTACCACCCCATAGGCGACAGTATCTGAATACATTCTCATTTCTGGATACACGCTGACGAGATACCACCTAAAGGTCTTGCACTGGAGCTTTTTCCTTAGGGCCTTCCTCTCAGAAATATCACCAATATCAATTCCGGAGTCCTACACACGAAACAA
>JAWWLV010000179.1:4702954-4723172 GCA_035041135.1 Platyrinchus mystaceus
CACTGGAGCTTTTTCCTTAGGGCCTTCCTCTCAGAAATATCACCAATATCAATTCCGGAGTCCTACACACGAAACAAGGACAGAAGAAGCAGAAAAGGCATCAGCAAACACACTTCTGTTTAAACTAAACATCCAGAGTCTCCCCCATTGCAATTCCCAGCTCTTGGTTGTGAAGTGAGTCTGCTACCCACACACTCCATAAGTGTCTCACTTAAATTATGACACAGGTCACCATGGTGGGGTCTCTGTCACAGGCTGCTTTGGTGAATGGAACCACTTCTGTTGACTTCAGTGGGGTTTCAATCCAGCTTCCAATGAGTATCACTGTTCTCTAATATCCTGACACTTTCCTAATCCAAAAGGAATTGGCAGGAAGCAGAAAGTTGCCCTAGAAACAACATTATTGCTGCTATTCCACTGAGGCCTAATCATTAGTAAATGACACTTTCTGGCCTTTTCTGAAGTCTGGGTTACTGTTTCACTGCAAAGAGCAGAAGCTCTGCTCACCTCTCTGAAATAGCACTTATTAAATTTATCTTATAATGTAAAAAGAGAAGTTGCTATTTTTGTTAAAAGCAATTGCAGAATATTCTCTCCCCCAATTTTTATTCACCTTTATATTTCTGGCTAACCTAGTTCTTGCTTATCATTAGAGCAGATCACAAAGCACGAGTTTCACAAAGTCCCTGCATATAAAAATCAATAATTTATCACATTAAAATCATGCAGTAGAAATTTTTAGAGAGGGATCTAACTGCAAATCCATGGCTGCTCTTTGACAGGAAGTAAAATGAGACATTTTGCTCCACGCTGTGCTCTACCACCCCTGCCTCAGAGCAAAACACAGGAAAAATAAATTTTCATGGGGAAATCTTATATATCTACTTATACAACAGCTTTTACTGAGCCATAAACAACTCAAAGATTTTGTCAGCCACAAGATAGGATTAAAAAATAACATTGAAAGCATTGAATTTTCTTAGTTACACATCAAAAAGCTATCCGTATAAGTAGGTTTCTGAACTGCTAAAGCAACAAATGCATCCCAAAGCACTGAATTAATGCTAATCTAGATCAAGTATATTTTATTATGGAAGCATCTTCTAACTGAAGTAAAAGTAACTTCCACATGAGCAAAGTATACTAATAAGTAGGAAAGTGAGATCTGGCATACACAGGCATAACTCAACCTTAAAAATGGTGACTCCCCTCCCCTCAAGCCCTACATCAGTTATAAAACTTTATGTGAAACTACTCCTCAAGTGGCCATTTTTTCCTGACTTTTGTGGCAAATGACTAGACAGAGGAAAAGGCTGTAGGGTTCTGTAAGAAAACCAACTGATCTCATGAACAAATCCTGCTCATGCACTTGCCAGCGTATCTGCCACTTTTGTGAAGGAAAAGGAGGATGCCAGCACACAGACATTTGACTTCCATCACTAACAAGACTTCCTGGGATCAGGTTCTAAATTGTTCCAGTGCACCCCAACTCCTTTCTCTCACAACCCTGCAGGCACCAAAGCTTTTTTCCTCACAGTTTACTGCATAAGGTAAGAAAGAGCATCAAGGGCCTCAGTAATCATATCCTCCCATGCAGTTGGAGAAGAAAAAAAGCTCTCATGTAGCACACTGGCTTTATCATCAGCACTAAGTCAGTGTGTTCCCAAAACTGAGAATATGATGGGAGAAAGAAAAACAACAAACAAAACCAGAAGCACAGGCAGACCACATAGAAAGCACAGTTCTTGCTTCTGGGACTTGAATCTTTCCTTTGGGTTTTAAGTGCTTTTCTGAATCTATTTGTCTAAGTGATTGTGATGCAGAAATCACCAGGGCATCTGAGATCCCTATTTGAAGCTCTGGGTACTTCAGAGAGAAGCCCACAGAGATTCTGGAAGGGCAGTCACAACATCTTGCCAAATGAGTCTGACTCCTTTTTAGTATTACTCAAAGACTAAAACCTTTGGAAACATAGGACTTCTCAGAGATCTGTGAATTCTTCCATGGAAAAATCAGGTCCTGTGGTTAACATTTGGGATAACATATGGAAAGTCCTGACTATTATAAATGAATACATTTCTATTACCTACAAAGTCCATTACCAGTGCACTGTTTCATCAGCTTCCAGAGAATTACTCCGTAGTTACCCACTTGTGTAACAGTATTTGGCAATGCTATCTCTCTGCCCTCTTTGCATGTCTCTCAAAATTAGGTCTTGACATCTTTTTTTCTTAGCTGAAGCTAGGTTTGGCTTGAAAATTGCCCTTTTTTGGTATTTCACCATCCCTAGCCTTTCTCATCCACTGTCTCTTTGCCCCATGACTACTGGTAATCTGTATGACAAGTGTCTCACAAGCTTTAAGTTAGTTTTTAGTTTGCTTCTTTACACTGAATGTGTACCCCTTTCTCCTGATGTTTCTGTACCAGCTAGAGCCTGAGTTGCTCCTGACCTTTAGATGTCTAAAAGAGGATTCTCACTAATGATGTATATGATTTTCTTTATGCTGACTGATTCAGTCACAGTGCTTGGGAGAGTAATTTTGTACTGTACTCTCCTGCTTTCCTTAAACATGTACTTGCTTCCTACTGTTCCAGATTCAGCTCAGTACTCACAAGGTTTAGCATGGGAAAGCAAAAGGAAGTCCCTGGTCTTCAGAACTTTTCTCCTGATTCTTGGCACCAGGCCTTGCACAATGAACACAAAAATGCTATAGAACACCTTCAGAATTACACAAATGATTTGGAATACTTGAGCACATGTCATGCTGTCAGAACCAAACAGAACCTCAACACTCTTCACAGAATGGCTTAGGTTGGAAGGGACCTTAAAGATCACCTAGTTTCAAACTCCACATCGTGGGTAGAGACACCTTCCACTAGACGAGGTTGCTCAGAGCTCCATCCAACCTGGCCTTAAACATTTCCTGGGATGAAGCACCCACAACTTCTCTGGGAAGCCTGCTCCAGTGCTTCACCACCCTTACAGCAAAGAATTTCTTCCTAATATCTAATCTAAACCTGCTCTCAGGTTAAGCCCATCTCCCCTCATCCTGTCACTACATGCCCTTGCAAAAAGTCCTTCTCCATCTTCCTTGTAGGTTCCCTTCAGGTACTGGAAGGTCACAATTAGGTCACCCCAAAGCCTTCTCTTCTCCAGGCTGAACAATCCCAGTTCTCTCAGCCTGTCCTCATAGGAGAGGTGCTCCATCCCTCTAATCATCTCGGTGGCCTCCTCTGGACTCACTCCAACAGGCTGATGTTTCTTCCTGTGCTGAGGACCCCGGAGCTGGATGCAGCACTCATGGTGGGGTTTCACGAGGGTGGAGCAGAGGGACTCTTCCAAGTCCTTCCCTCTTTTCCACATAGTAAAATAAGAAAGCTAGGTGAACATAGGAATATACCCAGTGTAAGTCACAGTCTTTCTGACAGGAAAACTTTCTGATGGTCACCAAGGTTCCACACTGTCTTGGAACACCTTGCAGCAATTACTAGACAATGAGCAGATTCAGGCTTTATAGGCCTGTTAGAACTGTGAAAACTAAGCTGTTCCCCAGGGCATTTTTAATAAGTATGTGGACATGTCTGTGTTTATTTGGTTTTCTACAATGGTGAGAAAAACTAAGGAAGGTTCTTTGTGCTACAGGTTCTGTACATGCACACAATACCAGATTTCTCCCTCCGTGACAGAGGCATCTCAGTATATTAAAGAAGAGACTACTACTATTAAAAGTTGATTTAGAATTTGCCATTTCCAGTTTTAAGTCTCCTCTACAGCAGTCTCTCCTCTTTTGACAGCAGTGGCCTTTGTGAAAATGAAGAGAGGTTATAAGTTCAGTGCAATGATTAGTACATTTATGGTGGGGAAATGACTGGAGGTTCAAGTAGTAAAAAAACTTATTATTCCTCTTTAAAAACATAAACAAAATCAGTGTTGGCAGTACAAGATCTACTGTGAAAACATCTTGATGCATTTTGTGATGTGAAGAAATCAGTTCAGTTCAGTTCACACACTGCATTTACTTTTCCTTTGGTTAATAACTTTCACTTTGTTTAATAAATTAATTTGTAAATGTATTATAGCAGGCTTATTTTTTTTCTGCTCTATCAGCACAGTTAAGACTGTTATTAATACTGGTTAAATGGGAATGTAATAACAATAACAACAATTTATCTTTGCCTTCTTTATGAATTTCATTTCAAACTGCATTCAAATCTCAAATTTGCACAAGTTTAAGCACCACCACAATCATATCTGGTTGAATATTATGCAACTACGTGTATAATACAGTATATCCTGGTTATCAGAAGGAATTTCTAAATTTTGTGCTGTTTTTGCAAGTCAAAAAATTGAAACTTAATCAATGAAGATCAACCAATCTTCGAGGAAATAACTAACAATAAAAAGTAGAATCTGAACTTGAAGTCTATCAGGTTAATCACAAATAAATTTAATTTCAAATTGTTTTGACAAAAAATCAGTAACCCTATCGAGTCCAGAAATGTCTTATTCTTGTATGGACTGCTGTGTGACTACTCAAAACAGGTTCATTTCAAGGGCAACTTGGATTCTGTGAACATGGGACTAACTTTTAGCAAAGTCCTTTACCTATACAAGATTAAAGAGGACCTTTTCTTCTTTCTATTTTTGTGGTAAATTATGTGGCTAAGGCTGCAACCTGAAAATAGGACAGTGACTTCCCCACTTTGCCAAAATTATCTAGTTTTAATCACAAGAGATGAAAGATGCTACTGAAAGCAGCTGAACCAACACTAGCATTCATATATCTATCTGGTTTTTTGATTCTATCCTCTTTTACTTATTAAAGTACAGGAAAAGTACAGCATTTTATTTCTTGAAACAGAAATTGCAGCAAAACCAGTTTTTCATAACAGTTGTGAAATCACTCAGAGAGATTTTACAGAAATTTTATTAAAGAAAAATGAAATTGCCATATAATTTATTAAGTCTAGACTATTTGCTTTTGCTGTAATGTCATACACCCCATATTTGCATCGATAGATGTCAGCATCCCTTTTCCCTTGGCAGAACTCTCTGCACAAATCTGGTGGAATTATAGCTCTCAGTGATGGTAAATAGGAGACTCAAATTCAAAATAAGATGTGTAATGTTGGTTTGATGCTCTTTTTTCCCCCACGTTTCTCCAGCTACTACATTAAAATGTCCATGAAGAGTCATCAGCGAGGATGCTGAACTTGACAAGAAATTAATTTTTAAGAGACTTAAAGAAGACAAAAATTATTCTAGAATAAGACACAACTGCATATATATATGTTTGCATGTGAGTGTGTATGTATAGGCATACCTCATGTGACACATAAATACATACATACATGTATACAAATAGAATCCTACAAGAAAAATCAAAATTCAGGGTAGGAACCAAACCCAAAAGGACCTAAAGCCAAAGCTTGCAAACCCTGGTCTTTGTGACTCACCTCCTGGGGTATGTTCCACGCCATGTAGACATGGCTCTTAAATTCATCCATCCAGACTTCAGCCACCCTTAGCGCGTTTCTCCGGACGTGAGCAGTTAGATCTTCTGTGTATGGTTTATGTGCTCTTTCAATGTGAGCAATCCTGGAGCATGGCAGAACCTCAACACTTCCTCCACACTGCCATACCTAGAAGGAAAAAAAAAAAAAAGACATACTGCTAACTGAGAGCTCTCTACACCACTAGCAAATTGCATCTAAAAAAAAAATTGAAATTGTTTTATTTCTATGCTTGTCATTGTTGCAAAGGAGAATAATTTCTCAAGACTCGTTTGAGAGGGGGTTTTTAGACACTTGTGAGAGGAGAGAGTTATTACCTTGCACTACCATGATTTATTACCAGTAGCCTCTCATCTCAATCTTACTGGATCAATTTAGCTCTTCTCAAGATTATAAAAAAATTTATTTGTAGGGCATTCAAAACAGTAACAAAAACAACTGGTTCAAGAAATGCCCTGCAGGCCTTTCTCTAAGGTTTTGCACAGTCCATGTCAACACACAAACGCATTCCTTAGAACCCAGAACTAGGCAGCCTGTCATAACAAAGAAATTTAGCCAATCAACTTTTTACGACTGCTGAAGTTTCAGGTTCTAGGAAGATGAAGAATATAAATGCACCTTATGCTTTGCTTTAAACATAGTTCAGAAAGGAGTGACAAAGACGAAGACTGCCTAATGACAGTGTTGTGTGAACAATTTCATCAGTCGCTACTCTTACAATACATTTAAAATGCAGGTTACAGTACCTGCTCAACTGTATTTCAGTTTTGCCCACTCCCACAGCTGAGCTTATGTCCATAACATTAATCATAAATATTGCATTAAATTCTGATTTTCTCTTCCTGCTTTCAACAAAACAGAAAAGCACTTTGGCAGAGTTAAGAGGCAGTGAAGTACATGTATTATTTTACATGGAAGCTCTTTTTCTGTGTATCTTGTATTATGCAAACTTCCTAACATGATCAAGGCAGCCCATTCATAACGGTTGAGTGGATGCTGCTCAGGTGAAACCCTAGATGTACTCCAATTGTTTGATCCTACTGAACAAGTACCTCAGTGTCCCAGAGGCAGGTGTACTCGCTGAGAAGTGACAGAGTTTGCCTTATGATACTGCCCGCAGAGATTCCTGAGGCTTGGTGTCTTATCCTGAGATGAGAGCAAAAAATGAAAGCAAGGGTTCTCCTTCCTCATACAGCTCATCCAGGAGAGTATATTCTGGTCTCCTTCCTAGTGTCCAGGGATGTGGGCTGGCAGAACATCCTGTTCCGGAGCCCATCTCGGACCCCTCAGGTCTGTCCATCCTATAGGCATATGCTCTACTAAGGAGGCACTTTGTTCAGTCATTCATTTTATATATTTAGACATCTGGCTTGAATACAGCATTTAGGCATTTGGCAGCTCCTGAGACCAGAAAATGTGGCATGAATTCAGAATGTTTACAAAGCTTTTTCTGAACTGGTGCCTAATTGCATTCAGCATATGTTGGGAAGAAGGGATAGAGCCTTGGTTTTCAGAGCTCTGTGAAAATGAGCTATCCCATGAAACTGCTGTACAGTCAGGAAGGAAGCTGAAAAGACTTCAGCGTGTCTCTGTGTCCAGAACTTGGAAAACCATAAGAGTAAATAAACATAACCGTTATCAACATCAGGGCAAAACTGAGATGATCATAAATATTTAAAAATAATTGTGAAATTGATCTGGCACAGGAATAAATAATCCGGAAACAACATTTGTGTCCTGTCTTTCTAAATGTTTTATTAGGTGGGCAATCCAGTTTAATGATCTAACAAATTTAATAGTTTGTCAAACTTTTAATTATAAATGGTCAGCTAAATCTCCTAATAAAGATTAAATGCCAAGTATCATCAGGCTGTGTTCACACAATGCCTGCTTTCAGTCCAAGTCACTTCTCAGTACAGTACTGACATCCAGATATAAATAGTTTCAGAGTTACTCACTGTACACTGCTTAAATTAGTATCATAAAAGACATGGAAGACGTAAAGATGGGCATAACTTAGCCTAGGACAAGGCAATTCACATACCACATGCACCGCCTACTCTGCCAAGCCTTTGCTCATTTTAACTAGGGGTGGCCTTGATCCAAGTCTAACATGTGAACACCAAATCTTTTGTGGGATTTTCAGAGTTAGGTCTGAATGCCGTCTTGACAACAGGTTGAGCCAAAAATTCAGTCTGTAGTAAGCTGTATTTCCAAGTAAATTTCTAGGAACTAAAAATCTGAAGAGCAGACTCACCTATAATTTTAGTATTGATTCAGTAATCAGTGAAATCTGATTTGACTGTATAATGAAGTTGTAAGTTTTCAAAAAACATCCTGAGATGACCAAATCCGTAATATAGTTTGTAAATTACAATTACTTACTATCTGAATAAACATCAATCAATCAAAGCCAATGGCCATTCCTTCCTCCCAGACCTTGTTGGTTTTTGTTCTATTTGCAAAGACAGTTATTTACCATCAATTAATTAGCTATCAGTACAGGTGCTGACAAAACCGGTGGGTTGTATTAAACAGTTTCAAACCCATATTCTACTATTTTTGAGCAAAAATCTCTGAAAATCCATGAAACTGTGATTAGCATGCAGCTAAACTGGACTAGAGGTGTATACTAATAGCTTCCATATATCAAGATGAATAAAAGTCCTTTAATTAATGAGGGCAGAGAGCACAATCCAAACATGCTCAGCTGGTCACATCTGGGACAAGCCATAGTCCCTTTCTCTCCTAGAAGCTTTCTTTGCCAGGACATCAAGGAAACTCTCCTATCCAAATATCTCATTGCACTTAGGGAGTGGTCAGTCATTGTTATGGTTTTGTTAGCGCTTAAAAACTAAGCAGGAATTTTTTCCCTTCCCTCCTGCCCACTGTGTGAAAGCAATGTTTTGTTGTTTATTTGGTTATTTGTTTGTTTAGAAGGGGATTATTTTTGGGTATAGAATTATTGTTTGGTTGTTTTATATGTGTTCTTTCGTTGTTCTGCCAACACACATATATTCTGTAATAAAGGGCTGTTATTTTTTTCCTTTTTTCCACATTTTTTCTCAACTGGAGCCTCTTAACTTCAGATTTACAATTGCTTAGAGGGAAGAGTTTGGGTCTTCCTGTGGCTTGTCCTCAGCAAGGCATTTGTGTCTCATTTAAACTGAGACAGTCATAAACCCCCAAAATGTAGGTAGGTAATGCATTAAATTTGGACTTTCAAAGGACATGAAACTCTCCTGCAACTTCATGGAATTCTGGATTCCCAACTCCCTAAAATGTGCAAAATCTCCAGCCAAGGAATGAAGGGCTTTGCTACTCATACAATAAGTATTAAACACTGTACTGAACTCGATCTATGAATACTAAACAATGAATATGAGTAACTACTACAAAAAGTGTCAGAGTTTTTTTCAATTCTTCCCCGATTATCATTTAAATAAGGAAATTTCTTGCAGTTTGTTTCTTTCCCTCTTAGACAGACTGTCCACTTGAATCTGACCACTCTGTGGATAACTGGATGTTTTTCAAGATATCTTGAGAAGGTATAAATCTCATACCAAAAGTGCAGAGAAGAGACTAATTTATTACTCTGAATCAATACCTTTTAGTCAAATATAATTTTTAGGGGTTTATTAATTAATATATTAATACTAAGAAATATATTTTCTTAAAGACTCAGAGGGAAATTGCAAAGCCTTTTAGAGGGATCTGTTCTTCATCTAATGAAATTCCTATAGACAAGAGATTGTCTTTATAGTTGAGAAAAAGGAATAGCAATTGAGGGGTCACTTCCTCACAACTTCACACATCTCCCTTGTGAATTTTACAGTTATTTTTTTGCTGTCATTAGCATTCTTTATTCATGCTTCATCCATACTGAAGAGCTTTCTAGCTCTCCAGAACTGTTATTTTATGTAATGGCTATAAATATATACAAAAGTTTAAAATCAGTGAAGCTCTTGCAAATTATCAGCCATGACTTTAGCAGCAAGTCTAAAGATAAAAGCGCTTCAAAGACTTTTTTTTTAATCACATGGAATGGTTTGAAGAAAAATGCTATATCTCTGAACATACTGTGGCTGCAATCAGTAATACTTAATGACTAACCTGCTTGTACAAATTGCAAGGAAGAAACATGATTAATTTCCTCAACTATGGCTAAAAGGAAATTCAGCACCTTTTCCTGTTGCGTAGGAAGATGTTTTACCTATCGTAGGCAAGAGGTGGAAATTGCCAGCAATAGTCTCAATTTCCTGACAAATCTCTAAATACACATAAGCACTTGTAGAAAAATAAGATGTGCTTTCATCACTGTGACACAATAAATAGCAATTCACATCTCATTCTGTAAAAGCACCAATTTCAAAACTGTGCCAACAGGTCTCAGACTTTGCCTTAAGGTAAAGACCTTAGAAAGTTTTGAAGCGTGAGGGACTGTGTATCTTTGGGAGCACTTCACATGATTCTGGACCTCCGGAAAGGCAGAAAGTTTGCTTTGCTTTGGAGGAATTCCTTGAGGTTCTGGTCCTGATGGTTCAGTTTGCACAAAGTCTTTCAGAAAAAGAACTCCCCAACTGGAGTTTCCCTTCCAAAGAGCTATCAGAGTCCACTTCAGTGTGTTTTCAGTGCTCCCTTCCAAGAGGGCCTTAGAAAGGGCTCTTTATTCTTGAATTTCCTGAGGAGGTTCATATATTTGGTATAGCCCCCAAGAAGGGCTTAGATGGATCCCTCCTCTTGAAAGGGTTCTTTGTTCCTTCATCACTAGCAAAAGGTAGTAAAATTCCATAAAAAAATTCAGGGTCTAAAGGGACAGTAGCAGTGCCAAGGCAAATATTTACAAAGCTGAAAGACTAAAAGCTTATGACTTAAACTAAGCAAAGCAAGTGAGAGATGATAGGAACATTAATTTTATACAGAGAATCTATTTGGGTGGAGGGGGAAATAAAAAACCCAAGAGACGACTTTCCCTTTTAAATCTTCGGGTGTTATGGCTTACCTGGAGAATTTGTCCAAGCTCTAAGCACTTCATACTGTTAATTTGCCAAAGGTACATTTACACATTGTTATAATTGTGGCCCTACATCTGTGTGAATTTATGTGCACTAAGATTAAAATAGCACCACAGAGAAAAAAGAAAACATGATCTTCATATTGGGAGAGCCAGAAAGGCAGCAGACACGTAAAACCACGGAGAGGACATAGGTGGTGGCACACATCCTTACAAATGTCTAAACCCATCACAATTTTTTTAAAGCAAATTCCATTCACATCTGGAAAATCTGTTTCACTAGGCAGAGGTCTTCCCTTCTATTTAGCCTAATTTTTAAAACCACATCCTTTAGCAAATCTTTTCCAATTTCATTTAAATATATTTGAATTTGCATATTTAATAAAAACAATTACAGCTCTGAAGCTGATCCCTCTCTTGAATATTTAATTTATACTTGATTATAAAATGATATAACACTTCTTCATTAGAAGTGTTTCTTTTTATCTCTTTAGTCACTGAGTGTTCTTTTCATGTTATAGAACCTAAATCTAATAAAAAAATAAACCCTACACGATGCTGAGCAGTTTATTAGCATGTAATGCATTCATTAAATTTACACAGATTGTGCAGTTTCTCCCAGAGCTGTTGTGACCTTGGTTGAAATCATCCTTTACTTTAGACTGCAAACAAAACCTTTTGATAATTAAGTGATTTCTCAAATAGCTGAAGTAATTTCTAGCTTCTGTGAAGTTTGCAAACGACAAAATTAGAACTCATTAAAGATGCCCTCAAGATAAAAAAAATATAGTCAGTGTGAATTAATTACTACTGTGGATACAAAATAATAGTTACCAATATCTTTAACATTTATCTTGAGGAACAATTTAATGTAAAAACTATTTGTAAATCTTGTTAACCTTTGTCATTACCATTCACTGCTTACTGATAACTAGTAATGAGCTTGATACATGTAAATATGAATAAATTATTTTTATTCAATACCGTGATCATTTTGAGTCTGTATCTTGTTATGTTGACAGGTGACTGCAGAAAGGACAGAGACAATGGTCAGACACAGAGATCACTGAAATCAATGTTCACATCTCCAGCTGCAATAGGTGGATTTTCAATCACACCCTGGAAGTTTTTGGATTGTCATGTTCATTTGGGTATCTGTCCTTGTAGACCTAGAAACTACACTCACTGGATGAAATATGCAAATCTTTATTTAGTCATACCTTCACTGAAGTCAGATAATCTTTACTAAATAATTGGAATATTGACAATAAGTATTGATGGATTTGGCTAATTTTCCCCAGAGTTCAGCAAGAAGACATGCACAGCTTTGCTTATTCCACTGGTCTCAAATAGCTTCCTCTCACTAAAGAAGTCTGCCCAAACAGTAGAACTAAATACAGAGTCCTGACCTGAGGCACAGAGACTCAGAATTAGAAAAATGAGAATATAGGTGGACAGGAAGAGAAAGAAAATGCACAGCTTATTGAAGCTATGGTTCTGGTTTACTCTCTGCTTCCAGATATGGAATGAGCTAGAAAAAAGAATTGTGTCATTGGTGTGTACCCCAGCAGAGTGAAAATCAGGGATGTAACTCAGTTTCAAGAGGTGACTGCCTATAGTGACAGCTCAGAAGAGTATGCTAAAAGAAATCAGAGACTAGAGAGACAGATCTTTAAAATTATTTAATCTGTTTTACTGAAGCTCTGTGAGGTTCTTGAAGACTAGCCTACTTATCATCACACAAGCCTGTCATACTTTCAGGTAAACCTTTCTCTTTGTATGTGAGAACAGCTTTTTTCCATAGCCAAGCTGATATCTTAATGTGAAACTGTAAGCAACCTACACCCACAGTCTAAAAGATTTTTCAAAAGGAAAATAAACTTTTACATAACTTGAGTTGCTCTTCATTTTTAAAATGTAAATTATCCCTTAAATCTAACTTTTGAAGTCACCCTTAACTGCCTCATAGGCCTCATTTTACATTAATTGTGCCTTTATAAAATGCTCTCATTGAAAAAGTAATACATGTAAAGATTCTTCTCATATTAAATTGCCATTACTTTCCTTCCTCTTTTAGCTAATTGCTTCATTATGTACTTTTTAAATTGTTTTGTTCTGCAGGGATTAATTCTGAATGTATCTTCCTGAGATGTGAAACTTTTACAGTATGTTGTTAAACCACCTATGGTATGTTGCTGGTTTACAATTGCAGGAACTACTCCCTGCCTGTGTCACTTGGAGATAACATGCTTCAAGGGTCACTGAAGGCATGTGGCTTCATTCAGTTCTCTTTCAAACGTATCTATCTCATTGCCAGGCACATCAGTCAAGTTTAAGTCATGAATAGGAAGTAAAAGAAATCACTTTTTAATCTTAAAAGGCACAAAAGCAGGAAAGCAAACAGGATCACCACTGGTTTAGTATCCATGGAGCAATGCACTGTGCTGCCCGTTCTTGTTTTTTACCTTTCTCTCCTTTACCACAGCTCTACTTAACTTGATCAGTCTTGTTAATCTTGCACTATTCCTAAGCTTGATCACAGAAGAGAATAACCTGAGTTGGAAGGGACCCATCAGGATCATCAAATCCAACTCCTGGCCCAGCAAGGACCATCCCCAATAGTCACACCATGTGCCTGAAAGCATTGTTCAAACACTTCTTGAACTCTGTCAGGCTTGGTGCTGTAACCACTTCCCTGGGGATCCTGTTCCAGTACCCAACCACTCTCTAGGTGAAAAACCTATTCCTGATATCCAGCCTGAACCACCCCGATGCAGTTTCCTGCTGTTCCCCTCAGGTCCCATCACTAGTCACCAGAGACAAGAGATCTGTGTCTTCTCCTCCTCTCGTGAGGAAGCTGTAGACAGCTATGAGGTCTCCCCTCAGTCTCCTCTTCTCCAGGCTGAACAGACCAAGTGCCCTCAACCGCTCCTCATACGGCTTCCCCTCAAGGTCCTTCACCATCTTCACTGCCCCCCTTTGGATGCTTTCTAATATGAGCATTTATAGTTTTATATCTTTCTTATATTGTGGTGCCCAAAACTGCCACAATATTCCAGGTGAGGCCACCCCTGTGCAGAGCAGAGCAGGACAATCCCCTCCCTCGCCTGGCTGGCAATGCTTTTCCTGATGCCTCCCAGGACATGGTTGGCCCTCCTGGCTGCCAGGGCACTGCTGACTCACACTCAACTTGCCATCAACCAGCAACCCCAGGTCCCTTTCTGCAGGGCTGTAGCCCAAGTCCTATCAGTATTATTAAAGACTGAGGCAAAAAATATGCTGAATGCTGCTGCGTTTTCTTCATCCCTATTAGCCAGGTGACTACTTTCAAAATCTAATATTTTCTTTAGATCTCCTCTTACTATTAACATACTTCAAAAATCCCCTTTTGTTGTCTGATACAACACTGGCCAGTTTCAACTCTAATTGAGCTTCAGCATTTCATGTCTTCTCCCTGCATATAGGAACCATAGCTCCATAATCTTCCTGTGAAGCCTGACCTTTCTTCCAGAGATCATACAATTTCTTTTTCCTCTTGAGCTCCATAGGGATTCCTTTGTTCAGCCAAGCTAGTCCTCCACCACATAAGGTGCTGTCACACATGTAAATATATTTGGCCTTCACAACTTTGGCCCAAACATGCTGGATCCATCCTGGTGAATCCATCTCAGTCATCTACCCACTTTTTTACACCACAGCAATCCCTTGCTCTCCCACACTGGTCTTCCTCTAATGTCTCTTAGATTACTAAGTCAGTCTTGCAATACCAAAAACGCTCAATGACATTAAATTCCAGGGAGTTCTCACCTCAGTGTCACATTCTGCTGGTGTTGGCTGGGACAGAGTTAATTTTCTTCACAGTAGTTGATATGGGGCTGTGTTGAGTGGTGCTTACAGAGAGTCAAGGCCTTTTCTGCCTCTCACTCCACCTCACCAGTGAGGAGGCTGAGGGTGCACAAGGAGTTGGGAGCAGACACAGCCAGGAGAGCTGACCCCACTGATCACAGGGATTCTCCATATCGTATGGTGTCATGCCAAACATATGGGGGAAAATCAGTGAAGAGGAATGCTTGGAGTGATGTGTTCTGGAGCCCAGCTTTCCTGGAGGTGGCTGAACACCTGCCTGCCAGTGGGAGGTGGGGGATGAATTCCTTGTTCTGCTTTGCTTGTGCACGCGGCTTTTGCTTTACCTACTGAGCTGTTTTTATCTCAACCTGCAAGTTTTCTCTTTTACGCTTCTGATTCTCTCCCCCACCCCACCCCAGGGAAGTGAGTGAGTGGCTGCATGGGGCTTGGCTGCAGCTGGGGTTAAATCATGACACACGTTAAAACAAATATGGGATCTTCACAGTCATGAAGAATTGTAATACCAGAAGGTATAATGACATTGCCACTATGCCATGCGTTGAAAATGCCGAAGGGTATTAAAAATGAGGCTAGTAATGCACCAATTAATTTACATCTCACCTGGGTCCACTGACTTTTAAGTGTATATTGACTTAAACTGTTTTACTTCTTTCCATACCACCAAACCCAACAATTTCCTCTCATAAAACATCAAGATATCTACATTACTTCCCAGTTGGTAATGTGCAACCACACAGGCACAGTTGGTGAAAAAACATTTGTGGGAAATCTCTGTGTGTTTCGTTGTCCTTCCTTGTAGAGTATAGTGATGCCATATGTTAGCTGGTGCCATAATAATTTCCTTTCCTGTGGGAGCAGCTAATAAAATGTCCTCTCCCCAGAAATGGCAAAAACACAAAAATGATTCACTGTTAATGTTGTCTGTATGTATAATTACACATGCTGTAGCTGCAGGTTACCTGCTGAGGCTTTCATGGGCAAAATAAGGGAAAAAAAAAATTATTCCAATGTAGGAGTGACTGAAACCAGAACAAGCCGCAAAAAGCCCATTTCTGCTGATGTCATGACTGGCAGAATCTGGAGGAATGACAATTTCTTATTTTATTCTCAAAAGAGCTTTTTTTTTAACCTGTACTTTTAATTTGTTGGAATTACAACCCCATAAATAGAGAATTTTAATCTGTGTTATCTTGGGATTCAGATTGTTAACACAGTGAGGTACTTTACAAAACAAAATTAACCCTAGGAATAAATCTGTGTGCACTGATAAGCCACTTCTGGTTACAGAGGTTGCTGGGTAAGTGCTTAGGCCATACTTGCACTGCTAAGGGATTGTTTTTATCTTGGTGAAAGTCTGAGCTATGAAAAACATTGGCTACATCTTGTAAGAAGTAACATTTGGCCAACCTTTACAATTTTTTTTCTTGCAGAGTTTAGTCTAGAAATGGTCTCTTCTTAATTCACAATATGGATAAAAGCAAAATAGACTTCTCTCTATTTAAAGCTTGAATGCAAAGTTAAAGAGAAATCACTATCTTAAAAAGCAGTATTTAAATGTTATATAAATAGAGCTTCTAAGAATTCTTGTACTTCTCAGCCCTTTGCCTCCGCACATCATCAACATAATACTGGTGAATTACACCTGTGATCATGTACTAAGGATGTTTTCTCTACACCAAATCATTCCCTGCTAGCAAAGGATATTGGTCTATTTTTTAAAATCAAGTTAAAAATGTGCTTTAAGACTGCAGCAAGTGATGGTAGCTGTAAGTGCAAGAATGGGGGACATCTTGATTCATTTTCCTGAAGGGTGTTTAGGAAAGATCTACACTGCTCAGTGGAGTACCATGAAAGGGGACCCAGCAGCAAGGACAGAAAGGGACACTATGCACACGTGACACATCCCGGTTGTGCAAACAGTCCCACAACTCAGCAGCTCAGTGGAAAATCCTCTCACTTTCTTTCTTCACTCCCAGTCATTTTGACCTCTTGGCACACCAGCCCATCAATTTTCCTAACATAAGAGTTTCTGAGACAGCATGGTAAATCATAAAATGATTAACATTAAAATTAACTCTGCAGTTTAAAAAAAAAAAAAGAAAAGGTACAATTAAAGGTTTACTGAACTAAATGTGTTCGGAGACAGTGGGTATGGGGAGCCTTTCAGACCACTGTGTTGTCAAGGCCAAAGCACTGGTGTGCTGCAAGAGTGAAAGAAGATCATGGCAAGAAGAAGAAAATATAAACCAGTGTTGCTGTTTAAGCCTATGTGCTGTAAAACTAAACCCTACTCTGAACACTTGTTGTGGTTTAACCCAGAAATTAAACCCCACTCTTTCCCTCCCCCTGCCCTGCCCCCAGTGGGATGAGGGAGAGAATTGGAAAAAAAGTAAAATTCATAGGTTGAGATAAAGAGAATTTAATATGACAGAAAAGTAATGGAAAATAATAACAATAACGATAAAAGAATCAGAATATACAAAAGAAATTATGCACAATGCAACTGCTCACTACCTGCAACTGATGCCCAGCCAGCTCTTAAGCAGCAGCACCCCCTGGCCAGGATTCCCCATCGTTTATATACTGGGCATGACATAATATGGTATGGAATATCCCTCTGGTCAGGCTGTATCAGCTGTCCTGGCTGTGGCCACTCACTGTGGGGTGCAGTGTGAGAAGCTGAAAAGTCCTTGACTTAATGCAAACTTAGCAACAACTGAAACATCAATGCGTTATCAGTTGTTCTCATCCTAAATCCAAAACACAGCACTACACCAGCTGCTAAGGAGGAAATTAACTCCTCCCCAGCCAAAACCAGGACAGCTATCCAAATGTTTTCCTTAATAAAATCAGACATCTATTTACAAGTAATATATTCACAGGTTCATGTAATTTATGGCATATGTTAGAAACACTGACAGGTAAAATTGCTGGAAACTTCTCGGGAAAGAGGAAAAGGTCCAAAGTGTTTTCAGATAAATATGGAGATTTGGGGGCAAATGTAAATATCTTCATTTGCTTGTGATTATCAAAGAGAACACTATTGCAAGGGCAAACTATGAGAAAGATATCTCGGGCAAGAAACAATCAGGATACACACACACTGTGGATTGGAAATGGCTGGACGTGTAAGCAGCAATAGGCTTCTATGCATCATATGGGAAAGATTAAGTTAACTAGTTGGCAGTGAAGAATCATGATCCCAGAATTATATGGGGGGAGGTAAAAGAAAAAAAAGATTGTTAAGAGACAAAACCACATTAAAAAAAATCATCCCCCAAAACCCCTATCCCAAACAAATAATGGAAGCCACCTCTAGAATTTGAGAAAACAATATATCAGAGAGAGGCATGATAGACTTCACAGCTGCTTGCTCTGCCACAGAGGGACAGAATGGAAAATACCCCATAGAACACTGGAACAATTTTCTGTTCAATTAACTCATTTCTTCATCTCTATCCATAAACTGCATTCCTCTAGTTCTCCACTAACAGAAAGAGCATCAGCCTCACCTAAGGTCAACAGACAAACCACCAGACTAACAAGAAATGAAGCAACTAATTTCACTATGGCAATACACTGTATAAAAGTGACATGCCATACTCAGTCTAACTATATATGCAGTTTTCCTCCTAGGTTAGCTGATGTAAAGTCCTGATATATCATTTGGTGGGAGCAAGATCCATTCCTTCTCCCTTAAAGAGCTATTAACTTCTAACAAAATTTTCTCTTACCCATTTAACAGGGCCATTATACCCTTGTGAACATGAATTCATCTGCAAGCACAAAGTCTTTGTGACACACAGAATTACTCTAAGTCAAAGCCTGGGCTTACATTCCCTTGACTCCATTGATAACTTAGTCTGTGACCTGAGGCAGATCACTGAATATTTGATCAGGCATCCCTGAAAGTGGTACAAATAACTTTGTTGTAAGAGATATTTGGGGGCTTTATGAAGCACGTAGGCTGCTTTAAAAGACAAAGGATTTCTACAGGATTAATTTTTATAGAAAATCTTCTGCTGACTTCAGTAGGAATTGGAAGAGGCCTTTAAGAAGCCAATGGAAAACTGGACTTGAACTATCCAAAGCAGGATCTGATTGATTGCATCCAGTTGATTGCAATGGATTTGTAGGGTCTTCTGTACCTACAAGTACTGCTTGTGCAAGTAGCAACAAGAAGCTACTTGTACTACAAGTACTGCTTGAGCAAGTAGCAACAAGAAGCTACTTGCTTCTGCAAGAAGCAGAGCCCAAATAACAGTAAGAAACGCCAGCTTTAAACTCACATTGTGTTTCCATTATAAGGCAGTTACCAACAGCTCCTGCTTGGTCACATGGATAAGCAATATGATTCCAGTTTTCTCTCCAAATGCAATCTGGTCCCTTAAAAGCCCACTTAGGTCCATTCAATTGGGAATGATTGAACATAAACCAAAAAGAAGCATTACGCATCCTATCGTGAGTTTACAAATATGACTCTGCGTCACAGTAAATGAATCTTTCAAAAATCCCTGTTAAAGTGATTGAGCTGCTCAAAAGGGATGCTGTCAAGTCTTGCATCAAGCAGCCTGCCTTTATTTTTTATGGGGCAAATAAATAGCTTTGCAAGAAAACATTTGCTTGAGGAGAAAATAAAGCGTTGCTTCTAAGAATCAAATGCATTCGTATTTTTAACTCATCTGTCAGCTTCTAGCTCAAGGCAACAGATCTCTATTAATATTTATTTAATATTATATGTTTAATATTTTACAAATGGTATTACAAAACCACAGACAATCTTAGAAGTTAAAATAATACACCAAATCAGAGACGAATAGAGCTGAGTAGTGAAACAAATTCATCAGAGTCAAGAGAATAATCCTCCAAAGACCTGTTTTCTGTGGCTTGTTACAGTTTATCAACAACTGATACTTCAAATACAGTTTCCTATAGTTGGGGATTTTCTTGCACTTGTGTAACACAAATAACTAGGTATTTGTGTGGATGATGAGGTGACAAAAATACTTCCTAGGTGAGGACAGGGGGATAAGTCTCCATTTTGTCAGGGTCTAATTCCTCACAGAAGTTTGGCTCACAGTAGTTTTGCATCCTCTGGAACAAAATTAGTAATATAAGGACATGGGACCATGTTCTACTTAGCATGTTTAAGATAAGCAGGAAGCTCAAATGATCCTAATGCCTGCTGCTATTTCTGCAGTCAAAAGTAAGCTCTCCTGTTTCTGGAGATGTTTGCTCTTACATGCTTATGCATAAAATTCCCCTACCCAGGCACACAGTGTCTGCTTCTCCATTATCATGCATCATAATGCTTATCACACACAATACTAGATGAATCAAGATACTTCTTAAAAAAAAAAAGGAAAGTGGCAATGAAAGATGAAGCACCGTGGGCAATATGTAGTCATGGATTGGAGAGCATCATTTTAAAATGGAAATATTATTTATTGCACTAATACTGTAATTATAATGTAGTTTTTGTAGAGCAATTACTATTTTTATTAAGTGATTCATCATAGGCCTTGCAGTTGAAAGCAACACAAGTAATCTAGAGATGACTGGTCCTGCACAGACAAAACTGTAACTCAGCAGTAGAGACAGATCATCCAGTCTGAAATCACCTGCTGACTACAGTTTTCCGTGTAGCCCTATCCACAGGAAATAGCAGGCAGCCCCTGGGAGCTGCACCTCTAGGGAGAAGTGCTTAGGATGCACCTGAGTGCCACGGCTCCCCACCATAATATGATGTGGTGGGGGAAAACAGTTTTCCCCCTGAAGTTGAGAAAAATGGTAACCCCCAGGGGGTGGTGACCCTTGGGATTA
>JAWWLV010000179.1:4726906-4777573 GCA_035041135.1 Platyrinchus mystaceus
AAAAAATCCATTGCGCAGGCTTGAAAGGTAAAAACACCTTTCCCAGATCTTCGTTCGCGAAGACTGGCCACTTATATATCTTTACTGAATCAGTAAGCTCTGTTTATGTCATGATCTGAACCAACCAATTTTTACTACACAGAGCCAATCTTAATAAGGTAAGAGTTCAGGCACAGAGACTACAATTTCACCTTTATGAGACGCAGCGGAGAAGAATACAAAGTCATTTAACCTTTTAATTTTTCTCCTATCTTATAATCTACAACAGCAAGAAATAAAAATGTCTTTTCTAACTATTATGCTGGTATCAGGCACTCTGGTAACAACAGGATATTAATTAACAGGACAGGGGAAATCATCCAGCTTTTATTGGGAACACTTAAGCTATAGTAAGTGTAGACATCTGCTTTCAAGCAGATTACAGGATGTCTTAATCACAAACTGTACTATTCTACAAAAATCTATACATTTATGCTTTTAAGGGCTATAATAACCACTTTATAACAATGAAAGATTGTCTCTGATGTATTTATTAATGAAGAAAAAGCAGTTAGCATCACTTCAAAAGTTATTTTTCTTATATGACAAGGTACTCTTGTTTTGGTGCTCTTTTAAAGTATTTCTCAGAGTACTTGCTTCCCTTTGTTATAATTCTAAAAGCATACTGGAGGCATGATAGCAGCCATCAATCAGTGCACATGGCTGTGTTTGTTGGTTTGTTTTAATTATCTAACACACACATGCAGCATATTGCACTGAATAAAAGGTGCCGGGGAAAGGGCTAGGGGACAAACCAATATTCATAAAGGAGATTCACTCCCCAATCCTCACAAAAAAACAGAGTTTGGGGGTAAAATGGAAAAGTAGATTTCCTTTTTATTGTGTTTAAATACTTTTAATTTTAAAAGTCACCATAATAAAAAAATCTATATAATTAATCATAGAATCATAGAATGGCTTGGACTGGAAGAGATCATAAAGTTCATCTAGTTCCAACATCCTGCCATGGACAGGGACACCTTCAACTAGACCATGTTGCTCAGAGCCCCATTCAATCTGGCCTTGAACACTTACAGGAATGGAGCAGCCACAGCTTCTCCGGGCAAACTGTTCCAGTGCCTCACCACTCTCACAGTAAAGAACATCTTCCTAACAGCTGATCTGCCCTCTTGCTGTTTAAAGCCATTCCCCCTGTTTCCATCACTACCTGTTTTTGTCAAAAGTCCCTTACCAGCTCTCTTGAAACCATCTTTTAGGTACTGGAAAGTGCTCTAAATCTCCCTGAAGAATTTTCTTCTCCAGGCTGAACAAACCCAACTCTCTTAGCCTATCTTCATAGGAATATTTTTATACCATTAACAGAGTTCATTAACACTGATAACCATTTCTAGTGATGTGGAAATTATCACCCCTTTTTACATATGTCAGTGGCAAACCTGTTAATTTTTATCTCCTACTTTCCAATTCTAGGTCCTGTTCTAAAGCCCAGCACATGGGTCAGTGCAGTTCAGAGTGCAGCTCCTGAAAAAAGTGCCTGCCAGAAAGGACAGAATGATAGGATGAAAAATACCCCTTACACTAACTCCATGTAACTGGCTGGTTGTGATGATCCCCTTGTGCTGCCACTGCTATCTGAGGTTCTGCCTTGGAGATGGTGAAAACAGGCTTCACCCTTTCTTTCTGCAGTGAGCCAGAGTACAGGTACCAGTGGCATCCTTGGTATGAATGCGTATCTGCAAGAAAGGCCTGGAATCTCAGCAGAGCTGCTGAGTGGGTTCAGAGGCAATTACTCCCCTCTCTGAGACAGGGGCATTGTTCTGTACCAGCCTAACAACACTCTAGACACGATAAGAAAGTACAGAGCTAGATTGTCCCAAGGCAAGGATCTAATAGTCTTTGCTCACACTCTATCAGTGAACAAACAGTAACTCCTAGGACATAACACAGCTGTAAAACTATGTGACAGTGTTATAAATAATACAACTGTTGGATCAGTTCTGTTTATATAAAGTAGTTGCAAAGAAAATTCCATTTCTGGCCCATTAACACTCAATTAACAGACAAGACATTTGGAGAAAGCACTTCTGCTGAGCATTCACATCTACCTTTTCACTTTGACACGAATCTTTTAAAAGATTACTGAAAACCAGAGTTTTTCTTGAAGACTGTGTAGGGTTCAAGGACAAAAGCTGAAGAGGACAGCTCAAGGACTTGCAAATAATTTAACATTACATTCAATAAAACCTGTTACATAGCTGAGACCACTCAGCACCTGTGAGCATTGTCAGTGACACACTAATAAGGCCACAGTTACCTTATTGGAGCAGTTGTGTTCTCCAGTTTCCACCATGACTTAGGAGGGTTCAGGTATCGGCACCACAGCTCCCAGTCAAACCCCTGTGCTGAGAGGGGATACTCCTCTATTTCAAAATTATCATACTTAATGTTATCAAACGATGGAGAAATTACTCTTTTTCTGTTTTCTTTTATCCTAGTGAGCACTGGTTCAGCCCTAGGGAAAAAAAATAAATTGTTAAGATTAAATCAGTAAAAGCATAACACTGATGGAAATCATAGAATATTTTGGGTTGGAAGGTGCCTTTAAAGATCATCTAGTCCACCCACCAAATAAATAGCAGCTTATGCTGTATAGTTCAGAAGGGGAAAAGTCCAAAGATGTTACCCATTTAGAGCTCCCTTTGCTTTGAGATGGAGTTTTGACAAAGCAGGATCTGGCCCAAAATAACACACTGCAATATTTTCTCTAGAATGCCCTATTGTTAACCTTGATGTTAGCTGGTGGATGGAAGAAATGAGTATCTGCATATCATAGAGCATTTATACCCTCACTACCAAATAACGATAACTTCAGGCTCTCAATATTATCAAGGACATCAGGATCAGAATTAAAAATAGATCTATCCTAAGGACAGAAGCTCCTGCCTTTTTACCATAAGTTTTACTTAAGAAGCAATGGAGATATTAAATCCAGACTGAGGAAAATATAAAATACATATTTGCAGTTATGTCTACTTTTGCAGAGTGGCAACCTTAGTGCCAAAATAACACTATGTTTACACCGTAGAACATAAAGGAATCGTAATATTTTTAATGAAAAGAAGATAAATTTGCCAACACAGCTATGGGCTACATTATTGGGGAAGGTTTTTAATGTGCAGTTTTCCAATATCATTTTAATACACTGTCATTAGATGAGCAGATAAACCATAAAAATGGATCTAGATCATGTTACACAGCACAAACACATTTTTCATACTCGTGTCCATGACTGTGTCTGAATCTCCATTAAAAAGATCAGAATGCTAACTCACCCTCTATATGCAAGAGAAATGCCATTTAGGAATTTCTAATCAGTGCTTGGAAAAGGTCCCTTGGTCAGAAAAATTCAAGGAGACACTTACCATCCCACACTGAATTCCACATGGGCATCAAAGAGAGCGACTACTGGTGCTGTGGCAACTCTCCATCCACTCACTCGAGACCGGATCAGCCCCTCTTGCCTGGTGTGTCTGACAACCTTGATGAAGCCAGGCTTATGGGCATTCACTTCATCGACATACTTCTGCAGCTTCTCCTTGAGTTCTTCTGTGGAAACGAAAGGATTAGGTGTTAACAAGAAGTATCAGCTCGACAAGATGAAAAAAATCTGTTCTTTCAGCAAAATGGGAGTAGTCTTCACACAACTACTAAGAATTCTGAAATAGTATAAAAGAGGGCAGACAAAAAGTAGAAGTACTAGAAATTAGATAGTAATAAAAAAATGTCAGATGTAACTATTTAGCCTATATGACTGACATCAGAATCCTGGCAGTGTCTAACACTAACATGCCACAAAATAAATGGCCATAGCTACATAAGTGCATATTATATTACTGTAACAACAAGCAAGATAACTATCTTATATTTCCTGAAAAAATTATGCCCAACTATCATCTGTGAACTTTCTCTAGGGATATTTCAGGAAAAAAAAGAAGTAAGCATAACATTATTTTTCCTCTTTCCATTTTTCTTTCTGAACTTTGACAACTCTTTTCTGTCTCTACTAAGAAGTTCCATGATTTATGCTCTTTTCTCAGCAGAACAAAGGATCATTCTTAATTAAAATATAATAACTTTTAAACCAACAGCTATTATATCTCTGGTTTAAAGACCACTGCCTGAGAAAATACAATATGTGCAGCTGAAATATGCTATTCACTGTTATTATTAACTGAAAACACTCTTCACTGCTATTCTTTATTAGCATTGTTATGTTCTATTCATGTCATGGTGCAACTCAGAACTCCCTTGGTGCTGTTAAGTTCCCTTTCTTCCGAATCTCTCCGCACATCGAGGAATGTCTTTGCTGTGATGCAGAATAATGCTCCAGTGGCCACAATGCTAAACTGGGTATTGTAGCAGTCCAAACCAAGCTGTCAGCAGAAAAAGCTTGCAGGGTTTGAGTGGCAAACCTTGGAAAACAGAGGCTAACAAACATCCCGTGATCTAAGAAGCTGGACCCCTGTCACAAGATCTATCAAAGTACAACCTCATGGATTAAGATGGCTCCAGCAAAATCAAGAAAGGACTTCCTGAGATTATGTTATTAAACTATGTCTGAAATCCCTTAATTCTTTTGATCCTGCTTGAAGAAAAATTAACCTATTTGGAAACTAGTAAAAACTTCTGTAACTTCCTAATTATCATAAACTGTCCTCTCATCAACATGTCCAGCTCCGGAGGCCCTTAAAAATGTGTTTTCTGTCCAATAAAGCATTCTAGTTTACCCCATACTGGGATTGTGCTAGTTTTGTTTTCTAGACGGCCACAGGGTATCATCAAAACTGCATTAACAGCTCAGTGCTGCCTAGTCCTTTCTGTGAAATATTGAGCAAGTCACTTCTCCATAATCAATTCCCCATCTGCAAAATGGGATCACCACACTTATTTCTTCTTCTTCTGTCTATTTAGGCTTTAAACTTTATAGAACATCAGTTTTCCTTTTTTTTCTGCATTTGGCCTAAAACCCTGGGGCACTGAGCAGAGGGGAGGCTGCATCAGACAAGAATGGCATCAGAGCCCAGCAGAGGAAGGAGCAGCACCCCTGTAGTCAGTGGTGTGTGGTGTGGAAGTACAACTTCTGTCATGTTAGCTGGACCAAATTGCTTCCCAGTAAAATACAACCGGGTTTTTCTTTCAAACCTAAGCAATGAGACTTTCTCTTCTGTTTATTGCACATTAGCAGAGCAATTTGCTCTTAGCTACACACCAGGGGGCATCTCTGCATTGATCCCAGGTAGCTTCTCAAAGGAGCCAACTACTCTGGTAACTGGTCACCTCAGACAGATCTGGACAACATGCTCACTAGAGAGGTTAATGCAACTGAAAATAAAAAGCAAGCACACGTTAAATGTTCATTCTTGGAAAGGAGGTGGACGTGTCCTCTTTAAGCTGACAAGGATTAACAGAGCTGTTTCGCAAGGGGTCATGTAACCCAAGACTGTTACAACCCATATGAACTTAGTGACCTCCTCCTCTGAGGATATGGAGGAAAGGACAAGATGGTCAAGTACAAAAACTCCTTAAATTCATCCCTCTTTGTAGAGACTCTCAGGCAGCCACCAGAGGTGGTGCCTGTGTAGCTGGTTCCACAGGCATTGCAGGACGGTGCATGCCACATACCCTTGCGTAAATGAACTCTGCATGGAAGTGAGAGAATACCAAAGAAAAGTGCTGATACTTAGAGTTTTTCATAAAAACAAGAATTAAAAAGAATAGTCTGCTGACCATTTCCATCAGAGTACTTTAAACTGCAGTTACATTTTAGGAATTGATTGGATATATTCCTAGAATTTTACACATTATATTGACAATATCTATTCAATTTGTTTGTCTCTGACTGCATTGCTTGGAATAAACAACATGAGCCACTCACACCCATAGCATGGAACACTATTCTACTTGGTATTAGATTTGCTGCTTATTGATCAATACACTTTTTCTCATTTATAAAGGAGAAAAAGTCACTCATTTCTATCATACTTGTGCCAAACCACATGTCCTTATTGTTCATTCCCTAACACACAGATTTGTAGAAAGCACAAAACTATCAAACCAACCGCTAGCTAACAGCACTTTAAATTCAAAAGAAGACATTTATGTTACTGAAATTGTGCCTACCTAAAAATAGAGCAAAACAGTTCTCTATTCCCAAAATGTAATATTGTGGAGGATGAATATCAAAACATGAAGATCAGAGCTTTGTTCTTGGTATGAGTGGCTGTGCATAGCTTTGCAATACCAGGAAACTTTATTTGCCACAACAATGCAGCATCACCACTGAGTATAAAATATATGAAAAGAAAGCAGGTTCTAATCAAGGACGTGAAAATCAGTAGCCTTGATAGAGTTATTGTTCTCTCAATCACTTGGTTTCAGTAAGTGGGCTATTCTTACTCCTGTCACATCCTTTTCCTAATGTGGACTGACTCTATAAGCTTGAGCAAACACAAAATAATTTTCATAGCTAGGCGTAGTATGGAAACGGGTGGAAATGGAACAGAAACCAAATCCTGACTTGCTGCCAGCATGACTTCAGTGCACATTACAGCTGTGACATTTACTGGGCAGTACACACTTCTAGTTTTCTGGTTGTACAGCAGCTTTTTGCAAATGCATTGAGTGGCCTGAGCAGGTCTCGGGGGAACCTTGCATATTTACCCATGGTCGGTCAGTATGGAGGAATCTTCTTCTGGACTTCAGTATCAGCCTCAGGGGTGGAGGAAAGTGCTGCATTTTATCTAATCTTCAACCCTGGCCCACAAGCAGTGCCTTATTTTGTAGTATGTCCACAGGAGACAGAGTAGTATTTTGCAGTCAGGCACTTTCTGGCCTTTGTTATTTAAAACAGATCAGCCTTGCTTTGCAGAGTGCTGAGCAGAGCACTATGTGCACCCTTTGTCTTACAAAACCTACTGGGCACACTCTCCCAGAAGAATAGATAAGGCTAGTAAAAAAAATGTATCATTTTCACTCAGCCATAAGACAGAGCAGACATGTAAATGAAGCTTTAAAAGTCACTATTTTGGGAAGAACTTTAAAGATGGCCTAGCAAAATACTTGAGTCAGGTTTTTTCATGCATTCCACATTTTCCTGACTTTTGCATGAATAATCTGAGTTCAATTGTATTTGACAGTTTTAGAGCACCCTGCCCAACTGGCCTGAATGGCGGGACTCTCCCCTCAGAACTAATCATGCACTTTGTGATGGCACTGATGGTCATCAGCAATATCATTTTAAGTCATATTCTGTTTTTTTCCACTTTTCAAGATGTTGCCTGAATAATAAACAGTCTTTTTCATTAATGATTGTGCTTCACTGCTTTATGCTACCATGGGGAGAAGAAAGAGAATAAGCAAATGTGTCATCTTCAATACACTGTTGATTCAGTGTCTAATTATGGAAACAAACAGGCTTATAAAGATAGATGCATTTGCCTTTCAGCACAGAATCTCTCATATAAGGACTCAATTTGACTAAGCTGAATGAGTATCTGCAATTGGAGTGAGAGAGCAGCCATATATGGAACGGGAAGATGGTGCCGATCTGGCACTCAGAACAGTTGCACTCTACCACCTGTCTCTATATGGTACAGATGTTTGGAGAGCACAGCACAACTCTCCTCATAAATGTAGAAAACATAATTAACATGCCATAATTATGTTTAATATTAACATAATTAAGTTCAAACCCTCTAAGTGGTTGGTTGTTTGCTTTTCACAAATCCACAAAGACTTTGTTTGTCAAGTTTCCCTACTCAGCATGACAAAGCAGTGCTAAAGACTTCGTGCAACTTTGCCTTCTTTGGAAGCCCAGAAGGAGGGCAGGATAGAGCAAGGAGTATAAGGAGTCAGAAGGCATCAGACATCCCACAGCTAGAGAGATTGTACATGAAGGGATCATTTAGCTGATGCAATCCCTTCACAAGCTATCTTCCTTTCAGGATATGGTCTGAGAGAATGATGGCTTGAGAGATGCCCTGGCAATGCAGCTGCTCTCCTTGCAACACTGCAGCATCCTTGGCCTGTGTGGCCAGACCCAGCTCAGAGGAGTGACCTGGACCAGAGCCCTGCCTCCTCTTTGAATGCTGGGGGATTTGCAGCAGGCCATATGATATGGAAAAGATTTCTCAGATATGTCCCAGTGGTATGTAGGTGAAGATCATCACCTTCATCCATCCTCAACCCAAAGTGCCTGTATTTTGTAAGCCTCTATTCTCCCTAAATTGAGAAGTCATCAGGCTCAATGCTCAGTGATATAAGGTGCCTTATCCCCTTACACCAGTGTCCTACAGCGTTTGTAGATTTGTCCCCAGACTTCAGACTTTAAAGTTATTGATACAAACAACATTGTCATAAATAACAAATTACTGCCTCAGTCATAGAGGAGCTTAAAGAACAACCAACTAAGTCTCACTTTCAGAAACTTTCATTCTTTAATGTACTCCCACTCTGGTTCTTAAATGAGTCCTCCCATCTCTCAGGACAATTACATTTATGAAGCCCCACACTCATGCTTTTCTGAGACAGATGCATTTTACTGAGTTTTTAAAACTCTTCTTAGCTGTAAGTTTGCCAACAGAGCTACAATAATAAATAAATAAATAAATAAATAAATGCTCTCTCATTACACTGCATTTTCTAAAGCCTGAAAGTCCCTGCTGACATTGGCACAGCAGAACGTATGTTGGATATTACTGCCATTTCTGCAAACTTTGTGCTTTTACCTTTAGGGGAAAAAATTATTTTCAGGTCAAAGGCCCAGAAATTACCATGACTCTCTTTAACCTGAGCACTTGGCACAAACATGGCTTCTTTTACTGCGAAGGGAATTAATTTTCAATACAGAATGAGGTTTAACTTAACAATTGGCCTCCCTGTGCCAGAAATTGTGGATTGACACATTATATGAAAGGGACAAAATCCTGCCAATTCCTTATATTTATGCTCTAGCTCAGCATGTTCATTGAGCTGCCTAGAAGACACACTCTGGTCCCCAGGTAAAGAAAAGTGCTGGATATTTTCTTAGATCATAAAGGACACTTTTAAAGGTAAATCATTACAGCAGCTGCAAGAATATAGTGGAGCTGATTTCTGGTTTTGGAGCCAAGAGAACACTGGTCAGCTTGCTTCTGGCAAGGTTCCCAGAGCCTTCCTGAACACCCTGAGCAGCAGATCAGAACAGGATCCCCTGCCCTGCACAAAGGCAAAGCAGCCACCTGGCAGAGCACAAGAAGTCAATTCACCATGAGGGCTGCTGCTGACATACTGGGAACATCTGTCTCATCAGATACATCTTGCTGCTGCATGAAAGACCAGTAAACTGGCAAAAAGACAAAATTCACACAAGCCAATTAATTAATTTAAACCGAGATTTTTTCATCTCTTTTACCTGATTTTTTGGTGGCTCTAAGTTTTTGGAACAGAAAAAGCTGCTTTTCCATTCTTCCAGTATCAATTTTATAGCCTTTAGAAAAACAATGTATTAACATAGCCAACTTACTTTCTGGCAAAGAAAACCTGTTCTAACAGGTTTGCAGCAAAAACACTCCTCTGCTCCCTCTCAGTTCCTCTGTAGGCAACCAACCTGAATTCATATGCTAACTTGAATTCATGGCAGCAGCTAGGCATGTAAGAAAATCTGTGTGCTGCACTTTATCTAGTAGGGTTCTACACTGGATTATGTCACTTACTTTGTATGCAGCTCAGTGCCTCATCGTTTTTATTTTTCTTACCTCTGGTCCCTTATCTTTCATGCTCAAGTGATCACCTCTCATCTCGGTAGCAGGAGCAGATAATTCCAAATGGAAAATATTTATAACCAGATAGAGGCATGTCATTTGTAATGCATGTGTGTATAGAGAGTGTTTGCAACAGAGGGTAACAATGCACAAGCAGATAAGGAGGGCTTGCCGTGCACACGTATTTAATAACCTCATGTTATCTGGTAATAGATAAACCACCCAAGGGAAATTACCAATGTGATGCAAGGAATTGATCTGGACAGACCTCAAAAACAGAAAAGCAGTATAGCCCTTCTCCTCCATTACCATACCTAACTTGTACTGTTGACAGAGATGCATAATCTAATCTCAGAAGTTCAGGCTCTCCACATGTAAAGCCAGAGAAAGTAATGAACTTTCACAGTCACAACCTTTTCGTTCAGCAAGCCAAAAATCTCAGCTGCTGTCAAACCTCCTCAGGTCTATTTAGATAAATGAGGCCTACAACAATTCATTCCAGCTCACATCTTGGACTACAAGCCAAGGGTTTCTCTACTCTAGCACATGAACCACACTCTTCTCCCACAATAAAGACAGGAAAAAAATACATACATTTCCCCTCTCAGCCCTGCACATGCACACACTCTTTCAAATGCCTGAAAGAATCTAGTACAGAGGAGTGGGAAGCACACACATTGCTTTCAAAGGGTTTGATGGGGCTGCTTTGGTCCATTCCCTGGTCCTTCACAAACATCATGTCTATGCAGAGAAATAGCTTAGGTGAACCTTTCACTGGATCCTCTTGTAAGGTCCTGGGAATCTGATGCACAGAAACAACATACCAGCAAATAATTCCACTTCAAAACAATAGTCAATAGACTCACACAGCTCCCAACACAAAACAAGCTTTGCATAAGATATCTGTGCTGGCAGCTGTTCCTTGAACAATCTAACAGACACATTCACTACTTGTCTTCATTCTGGTTTTGTTTCTAAATGATGCATAGTTCCAATCCCAGCCATGAAAATAGGATACCACCCTCCAGACAATGAGGTCCCACCTAGAAATATTGCTGCATCTTAACAAATTCCAGTAGTATGGAAAGAACTATGAAAATTATCTTTTGGACACTCTGACAGGTGAATGTTGTGTTATGGAGGAGGAGGATACTGAAAAAAGAAATATTACATCTGTTATTTTTTGTTAATAACTGTTCTCTTGAAGTAATGTCTTTATAAGGGCTGTAAATCTATTTTATTTCCCTCCTATTATTTATTGAGTACTGTTCAAAGACAGTACTCAATTCCTGCCCTAACATGCATCCCATTGTAAGCATCACCGAGCCCATGTGCAGCTGAGTCTCACAACACTTTGCAAGACAGAGAGAAAAACTGAGATGCCAGATGAATCTGCAAGGTCACACCAGAAGTTACAAAAGGGGAATCAAAAACCTAGATCTCCCAGAACCCGGGACTGCACATTACCACTGCATGATTTTGGTAAGGCTGTGGTTCTGCAACTGGAGCCTTGGCCCATACGGAGCCCCAAGAATTCGGTCCAGATGAAAGAGCTCATCCACATCACTGTGTCAGGATTAAGAGGCAGCTGATATCCAGAGATCTTGCTAATGTCAACAGAAATGCACAGCAACAAAGGAATTGAACACTGCCTTTCCATTCCACTAACAGCAGGAGAGACTCACATGCTTATCTCTGAGTACAGAATAGAGCTTACTAAAGGTAAGTGCTAACATTAAGAGAGGAAAAGAAAACAAATTTGTCCTTAGCTGAACATTCCTTCCAGCTCTTTAATGCAGCAAGGCAGGACTAATAAAAAAAAAAAAAAGGCACAAAATGTCTTTTCTTAGATTGCAAGGTAGGTGTGTACGTGTTTACACCAGCGAACATGCAAACACGAGATAAATGTGGAACAGGCACTTTCCAAACACTGCCAACAATTGCCAACAGCCACGCAAGCAGCAGAGGTACAGAGGCTGCTACATGTTTCTTCATGGCAATCCTAATCCTGTCAACAGAAAGGTGTTTAAATTTCAAAATATCTTTAAACACAGACCTGTAATTATATAAATTTAATTATTCCTCTCAATGTACAGATTGTTGGATGCTTGAATTAATCTCAGCAGGAACACTATTCCACTCCAGTTTATGGTGCAAGACTGCTTCCCATTTAGGGACTGTTACTGGATAGATCATGGCTACAATAATGTGATCACAACAAAGGTTAAACCTGCTGGGTCAGGAACAAGCACTATCACTGAAATCAGATATTCGTATCACAGCTGATGCAAGAACAACTTCTGATGTTTATCTGGATACAATAGTTTTAGAAAGGGGCCATGGAGTGAGAAGCATACAAGCACCAAGACTGTGCATTAGAGCTGACACAGTGATAGAATACACTGCTGAAATAACCTCGGCCAAATATCTGAGTTCATAATTTCATTTCTTCATGTTCCTGGATTCATCTGTAAAATGACCTTTAAATGTTAAAGAGGAGTGCCTGAGAAATGTGTTCTAGTCCCAGTTGGATAGCAGCTGTTTCCAGTAATCCAAGAGGCACTTTTTTTTTTTTAAATGTACAGTATTTTATTCTAATCTGTTTCTTGGGCGTGCACGGAACAGAAAAATCAGTATTCAGAAAAAGAAACTAAACCCCTGAACAGAGCCAGATCAGGCTGTATAAATCAAGAAAAACACAATCTAAAGAGCACATTAGAAATCTCTGTATTTCTATAATCATAGAAGCTCGCAGCTCACTGTAGTGTACACTTGATAAATAATCATGACTCCAAGAAACAGTGTGGTGGTTCATGGTATGATAACAGATTCACATAGAAAAAGAAACTGCCAATTATAACACAATAGTCCAAGTGTAACTACTTTATTTCTGGAGTGGATTCAGAGGAAATTAGTCACATCAGTTACATTAAAAATGGAATATGCAAATATGCAGTTAGAACTGTATGAAACAGAGCTGCTAATATTCCTCCATGAATCAAAGCTCTCTCTAACAGCTGAGAACGGGACTGTAAAAGGAAGAAGAAACAGAAAGGAATCATAGAATACTGGTTTGAGGGGGACCCCTGCAATCCAATCCTTGACTCAAAGCAGGTCCAAGTAAACAATGACATAATGTTCACTATTAAATAGTTATTTAAATTAATGTCAGAGAGCATTAAAAGGCACGTTTTGGTTTTAATAAATAGAATTTAGCTTTGCACGCCACATTAATTTTTATTAAAATCTTACTTTATACCAGAAATTATGATCTGAAGTTGTATTTGCTGCACAAAATTACTTCTTTGGGAGCAAACCAGCATCTAGCACTCCCAAAACCTGATGATACTATGAAAGTCTCCTTGAGGGTCAGGACAGAAATAACAGTATTTCATGATGCTTTTTCTTTTGTTTTGTTTTTGTAGTATAGTTTGTTTGCTTGCTTGTTTTTTAACCTTGTCCAAATGTAGAGTTACCAGCTATTTTGAAAGAATGACTCTTACTCTACCAGTCAATTCTTACACATCAGACAAAAAGATTTCTGTCCATATTCCAGGTCAGAAAGATTAATTTCTTGACTACCTGTGATCATGTTATGTGTGACCTGTGATCTTCTCCTTTCAAAGGTGGACTGCCCCTTGTGAAAGAATTCAATTCACCACAGCAATAGCAATACAGCACCCAGTACACCAAGGAGAAATACAACCTGCCTGGGCAGGAGGACTCTTTTCAACAGGTGGGATTAGTTCACAAAAAGGACTTTTTTTATGTCAGCAGAGCCGCAGTCACACAAGATGTTTCTCAGAAGAAAAATAAAAGCAAATTATACCAATATAAGCAATTTTTATTCTTTTTTCTAATGTCTAACATATCGCTGGCAGTGCATACAAGAGTAGATCAGTTAATAACCCTTGCAAATAAAAAGTTTACATGGTGAAATAATGGTATCACTGAAGTCAATGAGAACTTTTCAGTAAACACTGTTACATGTGCACTTCCACTACAACTCTGTGAGGAATGTCACCTCACTGATCACTGTCAAGTTCATTTGGGATGAGTTGGTAGGTATCTACTGTGCTATTTAAGTCATGGGGTCTCATATCATTTGAATAACTTGGAAGTTACAACTCCTCATTTTTGAAACTTCTAAAAGTATGGGCAAAATCTGAATAGTTTTTACTCCTGTAAAGCCCCCTTTCAAATCAGAAATTATTTGGTCTGAATACCGCAAGAGCTGGAAGATTTTTTTCCATCTAAAGATAGAAACTGTTTTTTTGGAAGAATCAACTATAAACCTTTTCAAATTAAAGCAACAAATTCTGGCTTGCTTCTTTCCCAGCATATTTGCTTACTCCTTAGGAGTAACACAGTATTGGGACTGTGCTATTTGGTAGCTGTGGAAAATCTCTAAATCCAGCATACACGATCTCCAAGTAAACTGCTTTTTATAGCACTGTGTCATCCACTGCTTCCTAAAAATCCCAAACTCCAAGTCTTGAGAGAACGCAACACCGCAGAATTTCTATCTTTAGATTAAATATATCAGCATGCAACAAGCAATTCCAAGCCTTCCATCAGCTACTATAGAAAATTTCTTTGTAGGCACCTCATCACAATCTATCCATTAGTTTTAAAGAAATGTTTGGGAGTTAATTGTTACATCACAATTGCTGTTCATGCCCTTCAGGAAAATAAAATAAGGTAAGGGATCAAAAATAAGCCAGGCAGTAACTTGAAACTAAAATTCATCATACCTTTTCAATTCACAATACAGGAACAGTGCTGCTACTAGCCTCCTATTGCAGTCTGGGAGGGATTTGGTTAAATCCTGCTTAATTAGGAGTATGTTATTTTAAAACTCAAGGATGTTAATGTGGCTATTAGTATGCCTCCCAGCAGGGTGGAAACCTTGCTTGCATAAAACCTGCACACGGAAGAACATACACCAGCCTTGCCTTTCCTGCTCCCTGGAAACAACTCGCAGCAGTGTCAATATTTTTTTATAATACGAGCAGTAACAGTGTATTTTCACTACGCTGAAGTAAGACAGAATTCCACCAACTCAAGCATTCCCTCCTGAATTTACATGCAAGTGAGCAGCTGGAGGCTCAGGCTGCTCCATGTTTCTGCTTTACACCACAGATGGCTAGAACAACCTGTTCCTTCCAGGACAGTTCCTGCTCTGGACTACAGGAAGCAGGCTGGGCTGAGGGTAATCAGACATTGGAATGGGCTGCCTAGGGAAGTGGTGGAAGTTTTTAAGATGAGACTGGATGTGGCACTTAGTGCCATAGTCTAGTAACCAGGGTGGTAGTGGATCAAGGGTTGGACTTGATGATCTCAGAGGTCCTTTCCAACCCAGCTGATTCTATGATTCAAGTCCTCTGCTTGTCAGCAAAAGCAAAGCTGGTTGGGGCTGGCTAAAAAACCCACAAGGAAACATGCAGCAGTTCCTGACCTGCTGCCAGGGGTTTCACAGGAAGCAGCTCCCATCTCTGAGCTGGTCACGCACCAACACCTGACGCTGCCGAGCACAGCAGCACTGGAGATGCTGAGGGCAAGGGGCACAGAAAATGGACTCAAAAACACAACCTGGGCACTGAAATGTCTTACATCTTGGGACATTTCCCTAAAGAAAAATTCCACAGGTGAAGACAATGCCTAATCTTAACAAAAACATTTAAATAGCTTCTTAATTTTTTTTTCATTGAGTATTAAGCAAACAACAGTCCAGAGCAATATTCTTGAATTACAGTTTCTAATACTAATACTTAGGTGTATTACACCAGCTTTGATCAACATTTTTGTTCCGGTAGAATTTATAATAATTTCAGTTTGTTTCCTTTCTCACTAATTTTCTTTGTCATTTAATTTTAGCTCTTTACTTCAAAATTTACCTGCTGAAACAACACTTCACCACCTGTGGTCAAAGCAGAGATACTTGGGATCCACCAGTCACTGCCAATTAAGAGCAACTCAGGATCTGTCAAACTGATTATTCATGTGGAAAACTGCACACATGGGCACCTGTATCCAGGCCTTCCCCTAGCACATTTTCCATATAGCTTCATTTTCTCAATAAATGCAGCAAATTTAAATGACTTCATTAAGAGCTCCCAACATAATTTTTACCGAGGTTATTATTTTTATACACATTATACTTCTGAATCCTGACATTTACATAAAATATTGCCTGGGAATTTTAAGGTCTTTTACAGGATTAAGTACTGTCTCATTTAGCTAGCCATGATACAGTCTGTAGTACTGCAAACCTCCAAAACTCCATTTATTATAGAGATTCAAAGGCTTGAAATTACTACCTCCTATCCAATTCTTCCAGTATCCCGTTTGACCTTTCATTGTGAACAATGATTTTTCACAGATACAGGCTAATTTCCTTGGACTAGATTTTCATTTGCAATGATTTGCAATTTGATTTTCAGTATATCCACATTTTTTCAGAATAGTTAGTGCCTGACTTCTCAGATTTAAACCTTTTAGCATCTTCAGAAGAGTGCTTCCTGCACAGCTAAATCTGTAATGAAATTCCATGATTAAATTCTCTCCCTCTGTGAGCATTAAATTTCCACTTTTTCTGCATATTGCAATACATATTGCATTGAAGACCACTTGACAACTTCAGATTGCATAATGATCTCATTTTCCTGTATGGAATTCATCTTAGTTTAACCTTTGAGGGTTTATACAGCTATATTCTTATTATTATGTTACAGGTGGAGATTGCTCCAGAAGGTAGTAGACTCAGAGTTATAATTAATATCCAAACCTTTAAAATCTTGAGCAGCATTTATTCCATAGTAGTTTTGGTGATCTTTCCAAAGCTCGAAAAGCCTCATATATGGGTGTCTCGGAAAGCTGAATAGCAAGAAGCTACTTGAGACGTGTGAGTCTTTCATCTCCAAGGCCCTCACATCACCCACACTTTCTAAATCTGCCCTGATATAAGTTACAAATGTGTAAATTGTACTCTATATAGCAAACATGGCTGTCCTACACATTGGAAAGTGTTAAGCGGCCTAAACAAACTGCAAGTGAATGTGAAACTTCTCTGGTGTTTTGTGAGTCAGCCTAAGAAATGTATATGAAGGTCACACAGCCAGCCAGCCTTGTGCATTTTCCAAAATTCTTGCTCTCTGTCACTAACACTGTAGATGTCAATTATAGCCACCATGCTAAACTGGAAAAAGGCAAGATAGATCAAAATAACATAGACATTTTGGACTCCTTGCTACTGACACTGTCACCTCACTCATGACTTTAACCAGCAGGTTACATTGCATTTGACCAAACCAAAGAAGATGCTGCCTTGATGTTCACTGCCCTACTACCACCAGCTAAATGCTGCTTCGATTTATAAAGCACTGAAAAAAGTCCATATAACAACACATATACTTACTAAAATTAGGGTATAATTACGCCTCATTAATCACCATACAAATCTTTGCCTTTGGATGGCAAAGTGCCCCAGCACTTTGGTCCTTGACCACTTGTGTTCTGTACAACATTTCAGCCTAAGAGATGTATACACTTGTTAGAAGAGCTACTTGCAAAGTAGTTCTCAAAGCATCTGTGGCAGGGTTTGCTACCAGACCTACAGCAGCAGCTCATGTTAAGAACTTGAAGCACATGCTGCAAGTCCAATTAGGGAACTCAAACCAGGAGAATAAAACTCCAGCAAATTCCATAAACATAAGAAGACAAAATGCCTGAAAAGGCAAACAAAAAGTGGTCACAGTTCAAATACTACAAATTGGAGACTACTCAATGTTCCTATCCACAGAGAAATCAGGGTGATTAAAACGCAGAGAGACAGTAGGTTTCATAACATCTCTCTGAAAAACATGGCACGGTGTATTTTTTTCTTTTTTTAATTACCATCCAGAGGAACAAACCCCCCAAACCTACACCAAAAGCAAATAACTTCCTGAGAAGCAAAAAGACCACAAAGTCCTAACAAGAAGTTACTCAGTCTTTTTGCTAAGTTGCACATGAAAGCTTATGTCAGAGTTCCTTTTCTTATTTGCTACGTGAGTGAATTTTCTCTGTAGCTAAAAAGTAAACACTGCGGGCGTTAATTGGAAGCATTTGTGAAAACTAATTAAAATTGCCCTGCTGCAATCGTGCTTCAGAAAAGGTTTTTTGTATCAAATCCTAACAAAGATTTGTTCTTCTTGTACATGCTTTGTTTAATCCCTTCAGGTAGATAAACAACATAGCACTCGTATCTTTGCAAAAAGAGGGTGTAAATCTAAAGACATTAATTAGGGACCTTGGTACAAGTTATTAATGGATAAAACTCACACAAAGGGATGTGTGTCCTTCCAATACTAAACCACACCACCACTGCTTCCACGTGACCATTCCCTAATGAACTAGTCTTCTCCATCCTTCTGCTCTCATCAGGACTACCCTTCCCTAATGATGTGAAATGGACCTGATATTTGATATGCACTAGCACTCACAAATCCCTCTGAAACCAGCTGGCAATAAATGCATGTAAAATTTATGAGAAGTTGGATGAGCTATGTCTTAATTTCCTCTTGTCTGTATCCACATGTAACATCTATACTTATTAAACAATGCCTTATTTTTCTCCACCCATCTGCTGCTTTGATTTTGGAACTTATTTTGTCCCATTGGTTTGATTTGCACTGTAGTGAACAAAATCAGCAGGAGTACCAGGGCATACCACTGAAAGGCTGTTCACTAAAATCCTGTCGTACTCTTCCCTAAAATCCAGTCATTTCTTTCTCTTCATAAACACTTTCTATTTCACTACTACGTGGTCCATCACCATTAAAACCTCTCTGCTTGAAAGACTAAAATATCCACTACATAATGTAATCAAGTACACATGGCTGGGATTTACCATTCAGCAAGTAAAGGCTCATCCTATAAGGACAGGTGGCATCCCAGGACACACCTGAGCTCACAACAATGGAGCTGTGGGGATGTACCACCTCCAGGTCTGGGAACAGCTCGGTTCATTTATTTGTGAGACTGAGCCCACAGTACAGGATTGGGATGAAAGTTTGTAGATATTTAATGTTTAAGGTGTCAATTACACAGAAAATGGTCTTTGCAGTATAAGTCCATCCTGCAGATTTTGACTGCCTTTCCCTTGGGAGACTGTACTCCACCGAGACGTGTTAGAGCTCTGGCAGAGAGCCCTGTAATGCCAGAGGAAAGGACCTGACAGCTACGTTCTTCTGCCTGAAATGGTGAACAAATATTTAGCTATCTTGGACCTAGGCCATGCAGCTAACCTTACAGATAAGGGCTGAGGACTTGGATCCACTCCAAATTGTTTAAAAAAACACATGCAGAGATGGGATGGGATGCTGTGTATAGCTCTGTGGCTGAAGAAACACACTCCCATGCTCTGGACCAGTGGCAGCCCCCTGAGCCACCACCCCACCTGCCACACACTGCAGCTCCCCAGCCAAGGGGGACTGGCCCCATTGAGCTTGACTTCACCTACCCAGGCCCTGGAACATGGTATAAAACCATCTGAGTTGGTTCATGCACAGTTATCTCAGGTCTATTGTCTTGCAAGTGCAGTAAAACTTTTAATTTTCCACAGCAATATGGTACTCTTAAAATACTACTAACTATTCTCCTTGAATCTGTACTTTTAATAACCACAATGTTTTAGTCATATGAGACACTTCTTAGGAGCTCTATCCTTTTAATTGTTGAAGAGAAGGTACTTTTACAACTCCTTAACATCTGGCCATCAGAAATACTTCTATGACTTAAGATGACAAGAGCAGCTTTAGTGACAACTATTCAGCATCTGAATTAAACAAATACAGTCAGTGAGGCTCAGCTGGGCACATAAATCAAAAGTGATTATGTCCACATGCAAAAATGCAGCCAAGTTTTTTTTATGTTTTAACTTTGTATTTCTGGCTTAAATTTCCAGTCACTTTAAAACTTTTTTACTTAGTGTAACAAAGATATTACTGATATTGGAGAATGTGAAACCTAACTGGACATAGTCTTGAGCAACTTTTTGCAGCTGACCAAGCTTTGAGAGGGAGGGCGGGACTAGAAGGTCTTCAGAGGTCACTTCTTTCCTTGGCTATGTTGTCACTCTGTGGTAGAGTTCACATCTTCCTCGGAGAGGATGTATTAATTTCTTTTGATGCACACCTATCTTGTGATAAAATAAACAATCAGACATAGAACAAATTACAACACTGAGTAGAAGGTCTGAGAGCAATACAGGAAACAGGATGCATGTGCTTCAGCCCTTGAAGGCTTTTGTTAGCTTGCAACATCCAGTCCTAATGTTACCAAATCTGATTTTAATAAGAATAATTTTTCAATTTCATAGATAAAATAAAGCCCTGCCAAGAAACAAAGCATAATGTTTCTGACACTGCACGGTCAAGGCTTTTGAAATAGTTGTCTGAAGCTTGACTCCTAAGCCCTTGCTTAGGTCATTTAATAGAAGTTTTCCCATTTTTACAGATCTGCAGAGACTAAACACTACAGCATTCAGCTGAATGAACAGCGTCACCAGTAGCGCGATAATGGGATGGAGCCTGTGGCACTAATGTTTATGAAACTGCACATCAGTGACTAAGCAAAATCATAAATCCCTTCTACTTCAAAGCTATACACATCAGTTAATAAATACCAATCAAGCTGAAGTTGTTCCGTGTCACAAGTCTTCCAAGAGCAACAGTTTGTTAAAGAAATTGAGCTTTGCAACTACTTGCTTGCAGATGGTAAATGAGAAAGCATTAACGTGAAGGAATACGGTGATCTTACGCATCATAGGCTGTTATGCAAAGAACAAGCCGTGAAGCTTTCTCTGTGTATTCTCCACACATAATTCAAACAGATTGCAGAGCCTGACTGACTAGTTTTCTTTCATATGCAGAGATGTCTATGTAAAAGTCTCAAAAAAATTTAATAATGTGGTCGCAGTCGATGGTTACCAACTACTGTGAATATTACAACATGAGAGACACTAAAGATATCTCTAGTGCTGCTTATTGGCACAGGAACATTCACAGGACTGTTAAGGGCTTTCAGAAGATCGAATTTTTTCATATTTGTCTAAGCCTCAAAAAATTTTGAGGTCACAAATTATTTACAGTAGAATGAATATAAACCCACCAAATACAGAGAGAACTTTCTGCTACTGGTTGCAACTCTTCCACCTTCCCTTCAATAGGAAGAAAAGCTCCTGAAATATTTTTATGATGGGTCAGAAACTATTACAGGTTTCTTCGAATATGAAATCCCTTCCCCAAAAATCCACATGCTGACTAATCAATGAGTGTTTATGAATTTCACTTTAGTGCTCTTCTGTTAAAAGACCAAAAATAGTTAGAAAATAGGCTATCAAAGATTGCCGCACTGAATGGGCTTTGAGAGATCTTCTGGTCCTTCTTCTTGACCCAACACAGAGAGAACTATGTTCCAGTTAGTTCTGACAGAAGCTTGCCTCGTATCTTTTTAGGTTTACTCAGTAAATATCTTCCCACACTCTTTATAGATGCAAATGAAGCACACAGTGAAGACAAATATATTAATAGTATACCTAAATCTGTTGCTTGGCACAATTAAAAAGCACAATACCTCACATCTATGATGATTAGTAGTAGATATTTGAAATCATAAAAATAACTTGCTTCAGACTAACCACTTAAAGAACCGTGAACCATAAAACAAAAGAATGGACATAAAAAATCCAAAACTCTTTCTGCAACTCTCCACTGACAAGAATATTTTTATCTCATAACTCTGAAGACCAAGAGGTACCCTTGAGTAACAAGCCCCTTTGAACATTCATAAATATTAACATATTTATGATGGAAAATTCATTGTAGCAACTTTGTTTTTAGAGTTGGTATTTCAGGATCACCCTTGGATAGCACTATCTCCCATCTCCAAGCTGGAAGAGTATCCTCCCATGAGCAATACTGAATAGTCACACCAGGAGCCTGTGGGGGGATGATAGCTTGAACAATTTGGCAAGAGATTGAACAATTTAGCTGGCTCTAAACCCTACACAGTCATCAGTAACATTTAAAAAACGGTTTTTATACAGAACACAGAAAAACTGTCCAAATTTGCTCACTGCCAAATCACTTGAACACTGCTAAAAAAAAAAAAAAAAAAAAAAGCAAAGAGCTAGTTTGAGAAAAATCACTTCAAATGCTAAATTACAGGATGAATACAGGGAAGGTGTTAGGATATAAAGGTATCAATTTCAATGAAAGATGGGGAAAATCATTTAAGACTTAAAAGCTAAAGCAGAAAAACATCAAATATATCAAATCTCACCAAGGACATAACTGATTCGGGGAAAGCTATTTTACAGCCCATTTAAAAAGAAAATAAAAATCTACTAAAATCAGCTGATTAAGAATAAAACTGATCTAGCATCTCAGACAAAAATCTACAGCTGGTTTGTGATTTGCGTTATTTCTCTTTTAGATAAAAATTAATTTGGTTATTTCACTTATTCTCAATTATGTTGAAATGATTAAGGTGATAAGAATTTGTAGCTTGTCTAATAAATATTCCAGGCAGTTGACACAGTATTTACAGTTTCTTGGATTTTTAAATTTTTTGTGTGTGTGTGTATATCAAATCTGTGATAAACTAGTACTCTGTTTATGGAAGACAAGAGATTGAAGTAATTGTTCATGATTTATGTTACCATATGATATAAATAATTCACTGAATGTAATGGCATCAAGGAGGATGGGATCCATTATGACTCTAACTGCTAAACAGCACCTTAACCAAGAACCTCACTGTTTCCATGTGATAGTTCACAAAATAATATAAATCACAGAACTAAATCAGGCTTACAATGTGTTATAAATATACACAACTGGCTGTGAGCAATTAGGTTTCCTGATTAGAGTGACATGGTATTCAGTCCGTAATACACAAAACAGGATGTTTAAAAGGGTTAGACACTTTTCAAAAGGGGACTAAATTTTAAGTGAGATTGTCTTGAGCAACTTTGTTCCCATTTTTGCATTTGTGCCAGTAACAGCACAGTAGCAAAAGAGTTAAGTGACAGAAGTGCCAAACAAACACATTGAGGAGGCTGGAATCTGATGCCAGAGGCAGCCCTGAGCAAGCAGTATAATTCCTCAAGTCTTCTTCAGTGGAATTGTGATTTGGCACACATTGGAGAGGCATTGATTTCCTAGGGAGAAAGAAATATCCTGCAACTCCCGCCTGCCCTGGGAAGGCTCCCCTATTCCAAGCAGCGTCCCCAAGCACTCCCAGTCCTCATGCCCTGGAGGCAGGTCCTGCATGCTCCTGTTCGCTCACTTCACTCACGAACTGGGCTGAGGCAGTTCACTCACAGAAACAAGGCAAAGTTTTGTCTCCTGGGGAAGACAAAACAGTTGGAATCAGAAATGTATTAAAGTCCATGTTGCAGTATATTTACAGAGCAATCTGACTAAATTTTTCCAGAAGAACACCAGACAGAGCACTGGTGGTGCCTCATATTACCAGAGACACAGAACTATTAGGCAGCTATGCAGGTACTCTCAGGGTTAAGGTACAGTACCTATAGTGACAGGCCAAGGATCTGTTCAATACTCCCTTCAAAACTGGCCATTTATTCTCAATAATTCATGTATTTCTCAGCTGCCACTAGTCAAGCCCCTTTTGGGATGCTTCTGAGCCCTTCAGCTGAAGCTTATGTCAACAAGGGTTCTGCTGGAATAGGATAATGCAGGCAGAGTTTCAATTCAATTCAATTCAATTCAATTCTATTCAATTCAATTCGATTTCAACAATATCTTTAAGCAAATTATCCAAAACTCACAAAGAATGATCTTCCATTTCTAAAAGAATGCATGAAAAAAAAGAACATGCTTATTTTATACTTACTGTTGGTTTTATAGGTCTTTTTCAGTCAGGAAACCACTGAACAGGTAACTGATTACAGAGGTAACTATACGATACTGAAAGTGTTATCAAGCTTTAAAAAGATAGTAAAAAAGCAGAAAAAACCACTTTTCCCCTACCACAGCCAGTTATATAAATCACAGGAACTTCTACTGTGATGGGTATTTATGGCACAGACAGAAATGCAGTTTTCCCACTGATAGGAGCCTTTAAAAATTGCCATAATAAGAAATCCCCTTACCTCAACTGTAGATGGGTAGGTAGGGGAAGTTAAGCCAGCAGAAAATTTGGTTCTGATAACCAAAGTAACCTGCTGCAATTAGAAGTTTCTGAGTGTGGACTGAAACTTTACTGAAATAAAATCCACCTCCAGCATGCAGATTCGCTAACTCAGGTTATATCCGGTCTAAGCTAAGTGATCATTGTTCTGGATTAATTGAATCCCCTCTAGCAATATGAGGAATGACAGCCAGAGCAGCAGTGTAGCAGAGTCCATCCAGAGAGCTTTGCATTTTTCAAGAAAATACTCTATATGAACTCTAAAGCACAGGGTGTACACAACACTGGCCAACACCATAAAAATTCATGCAATTTTTGAAATATGTTTTGTCATGTCAGGGCTAAGACTCGGTACATAAGATCCTGAGAGAGATAAATCACACACTGCTGTTCTTCATGTTACTTTGATAACTTTGATGATCCAATCCCCAGAAATCAAATGAACTATTGAACATGCATCTTCTTTTACAGTTCTACTAAATAATTCTTTTACTATCATTCTTCCTGACCTGAAGTTGATTGAGCTATTGTGCAGTAATCCACAGCTGATTAAATTCAGTTAGGTATATTCTGAAGCAACAGGCATATTTTTCTAGGGCAGTTTCCATTATAAAGAAAGCTGATTAGAATCTTTTTTTTTTCCATTTTACTGCAACTACTTAATTTCTCTCAGTGTTCCAAGTTTAGGGCTGTAAAATGAAGCTTAGTTTAACAGACCATTTTATTAACTCACCTTTCCTGAGGTCTTTCTTTTTAGGTGCTTTAAAAGACCCGTGATTTCCTAATTTTTGTGTCTTATTAAAAGAGTGGCAAAAAGAACAAATACTGGACATGGCTAACCTAGACTGAGCATTCAGTCACAATTACAGATTTATGAAAGTGACTGACGCTTACTTTTGAATTCCTTTTCCCAGTAGACTCCATAGGCCAATCCCTCAGACAGGTGCTCCGAGGAGCTAAAACTTATGGTGAGAACTGACAACATCACAGAGGCTCCAGTAACCTACTAATGAAAAATAAAGTCCTAGGAGAAAGAACCTTTCAAGACTGACCCTTAAATTAGAAATGAAACCTAAAAGCTTTAGACATGTGGTAAAGATGGAGTGCTGACATAAGCAAAGGGTAAAAAAAGCTCTTACAAGAGGAAAAAAAAGTAAAACAAAACCAAAAACTTTTTAAGTAGGTGAATATTCTCTTTTTTCCCTTCCATCTTTTAGAATAATTTTCAACCAAGAGCCTTCACATATTTAATCTTATTCTTTAGATTTGGTATCATGTGTAATTTAACCTCTGCATCCTTCTGATAAAGGCAGCACACTAACACCGAGAGCTGTTTGTGATGGAAGCCTGAACACTAAAATTATGGTACCATTCTCACCTCTGGGACTGTGAATGTACATCTGAAAAACCAACAGAAAATCCCCATTCTACAGCCTGCAGCAAAACAGTGATTTTGACTGCTTTAAACTGGATTTACTGATCTGTCTTCTGCAGAAGTGCTCATGCCTGCACGATGCCTGAAGCTTTGCAGAGCATTCCAGGCTGTTGTAGGATCATCTAAGAGAAACACGGAGGAGTTCACATGCTCAATATATTTTCAAGGATATTTCCTGCCATCAAATTCTTTCCAGAACTTCTACTGGGGCATACAATAATAGAGCCACTTATTCAGATTTCAAGAGAAGAGCGGATCAGTAAAAGTTTAGTTAGAGTTGCGTAAAATACTGCTCAGGGTCAACTGAGTATCAGGCAACTTGTAAAGTACTGCTATATCATCGTATAACAACTGATCTTTTCAGGCTGGTAGGGTAAAACTAAAGTACAAATTCTCTTATTTCATCTGACACATTTCTCTTCCTATGATCCATGTGATCATTCTGTGTCCATGTGTGATGATGTTCTTTTTAACAAGCTGTTGAGGTTTCCTGTAACTTCATTATTTTCTGATGTTCTTCTCTTCTGGGAGACATAATTGCTGAAGTAAAGAGACAGACTAAATGAAAATTTCAAAAGTCAGGCACTGCTTACTTCAGATGGCTCTAGCAATGTGCAGATCTAGACCAGGTAAAAAAAAAAAAAAAGAAAAGAAAAGAAAAAAAAAAGAAGGCAAAATAACCTTGACAGTGTTTTTATTGTCCTTACATAGTCTTTGGGATCCCCAGGAGAAGGAAAGTCTGGACAAAGTCTTCCCTTTTCAGTCATAAAATCTCCCTTTCTTTTACACAACCTACCTTTTCTCTTGGCTATACCAGAGGTGAACTATCCCCCTTTGATACAAAAGCATATTGCATTGCTACTGCCATCTTCCTTGTCTCTCCCAATCTCTCCAGTTTGCTAGAGATGCTTATAAGCAACAATTATGAATTCCTAACCTCGCTGCTCAATTTCTGGTAAAATAGCCTTTCTAAAATCTTTTTTTCTAACATTGGACTAATGCTCTGAGTTGCCATAGGTTTATTCCTAGCTGAACAGGAACCTTCAGTGTCTAGCAAGTCTCCATCTTGGACACAAAGTATTCCAGAGGCTGTCGTGGCACATCCTCATTCAATTCTTGCCCTTCTATACAACACTATGCAGCACAAATAGCATTAATAAAAATCAATGCTGTTTGTGGAATAGGTTTTGTCTTTGTGAGGTATAAACCACACCCACAGTCACACAAGTTTTGCCATAGGATTCCTTAAGCTGGTACCTATTTGTGTGTATGGGAAATTGGTAAAGAGAAAAAACCATCCCTTTGTAAACTGAGAGATATCTGATGAGAGAACACAAAACCAGACCCAGTGCTACACAGTTTCACTTGTGTGTTCCAAACTGATTGTCAAAGGATAGGAACTACTAACAAAGAAGTTTCAAGGGCACAAATGTCACTAAAATGTAATCCTGACATTTCATATAAGAAGCAGGCTATAGGGAAATGTTTTAAAGTTGTTGCCCATACAGTAATAACAACACTACAAGGCAGGGAATCATAGTCACTTATTTGACACAGGAATGTAAATACATTTTTCAAATACTGACATTGCAGTTGTTCACGGTAATAAAAACCAGAAATCATTCTTTATTCGCTGGCAGAGAAGTTGTCAACTTGTTTATTTGCTGGCAAATGAGTTGCAACTTGTTTCTCATTTTAGAAGACCTTGTTGTTCTCTTTCCACTATGTGTACATGAGCAAAGCTTGAGATTAGGATCAATAGGTCAGGAGGAATAATAATTTCATAGCATGTAAAACTGACAGACCATGTATTTAGCCATAGAAATATCTTTAAGCTTCCTAAATTTCACCATAATTTGAATAGCTATATGGTATTTTTTTTCAACTTCACAAAACCTTAATGCTGCTTACATTCCATTTTCTTATTTATATTTTACTTTATTTTTTTCCATTTATTTCTACTGTATGCAAATCTGCTGGCATTTGCTTCAAATAGAAGGTGGCAGCTTTTGAAACATTAAACAATGATTAGACAGGCACTGGGCCAAAGAGTGTGTCAGTAAGGAGCAAAGGAACAATGTGAAGCTGACACTAAGCTATCTGGAGAGAACTGAGAGCACTTAGCAATTCCATCAAGATTTTCTCTGCTGCCAAATGAAAGAAACAATGATTCATGCTGCCATATTATTTAGCATTCATCATGATTCTGAATCATTTATTGGAGAGCTTACAAGGCAGTGCAGACAAACGCTGTTAAATTTAATGAAGGGCAAATTGTCCTATGAGTTGGTATCAAAAATATCTGTGAGAAAGCTTTGGAGCATCTACCATTCCTCTCAGATTGTGTTCGAAAGGAAACTAATATTAAAAAAAAATATAATAAAAATCATCAGTTTGTTGACAAGGTCCATTGCAAAATGCCATAGAGCTGTGGCAAGAGGCTAATGGGGAATTCAGTTCCAGGGAGGTCCCCAGACAGAAGCTGTCACCCATGAAACTACCAGAAGAGCAAGATTTGCCCTGTCCTGTAGAAAGTAGGTTGCAGAACTTACCTAGAAACCTAACAGACTTCTAGATACTTGTGAAAATCACAAAGAATATGAAGGATATTTATATTTTAGCATATAAACTGTATCTCTGTCCATATGGACTCATATATATCCAGTCACTCACAGCAGACTTCCAGTAAGTGGTGTTAATAACAACTCGTTATGAAGGCCCAAGGAAAACAAAACACCTTTTCCAAATAAACTGGGTGAGGAAAAACAAGCAGGAGTTTGCACTGTCTCACAGCTTAACCTCTAAATCCTCATTTTTCCCTTGTTAATTGCACCATTGTTAATGAAAATTTTAGATTTTATGTCTAATTTCATCACATTTTCCATAAAGTTTTAAATCAAGCTTCCCCAAAGATTCCCAGGCTGCTACTTGAAACATATTGTTTTGAATAGGTTACTTTTCCAGTGTGAAAGGAAAGAACACCATTTCAATAACAGTCTCAGAAAATAATAGCAGTGAACAAGTCAAGTAATTTAAAATTTGGCCATCAACATACTTTGAGAACACTTCCAAAAACCCTGTGCCAAGCATATCTACAGAAAAGCATGCCAAAAGAAAAGCCAACATGAATTGAATTTTTTATTCACAACAAGAATTCAAATATCCTTTAATAAAAGGTTCTACACTCAAACTTTAGAACCTACTTCAGTAGTTTCCACAATGCCTTTAAAACATCTAGCAGTGCCTATAAATATGCCTTTGTGTATGCCTTTTGGGTGACCATGGAACAATCTGTAATTTATTCAAATATTTTGCTAAATGATTTTCATCATTTGGTGATACATTTGAACACTCTTAAATACTTCCTTAAGCAAATCTCTTATTACGTCTTGGGCTCTTCAGCATATAAAGAATTTTCAGGTTCTATCACAAAGAAGTTGAAGTGTTTGAAATTATCAGCTCTGGCAGGAAGTTTTATCACCGGTTGAAGTTAAGAACTCAGCATTACTTTTATGAAAATTATCTTTTTTCTTTTTAAGCAAAATGTGTTGGGGTTGGGAAGAAAAGGTAAATTCTAATGAAGTTCATTTAAAAGGCAATTTGTATTTCTTAATTTTTTTATACGGCACAATCTTTTAACTTCTTTGCCTGACATTACAGAGTATTTTCCCCACACTGTCAAAGTCTTTCAATTATAAGGACCATTCTCTTGATAAGAAAAGAGAAAGAAATCCTTTAAGAAGTCACTCAGGCTCATAACAGCTTACATTACTGGAATATTTTCAAATACAATTTCTATCAAATGCTTCACGGGAAAAGATGCCAAAAGGAAATAACCTGATCAAACCAGAGTTTCCTTCTGCCATCAACAGATATTGGCACTTTGCTCACAAATTCTACATGAATGTTTGTCACTGCATCAAATCCACACATGTGGCTGCTACTTAAATTTAGTGACGTGTTTGAGAACATTACCAACAGAAAGCATTCAAGCGCTTTTGAAGGCAAAATAATCCCACAAATGTGAGAGAGGGAAAAACTGGGTGATAAAAAAAAAAAGAGGTTTTTCAATTGGGAACTTTCTCAGAGATCTCTAGTGATTAATTTTAAGACTAAAATTACAGTTATGGTACTGAGAAATGGACCAGGGCTGTATTTATACACTGGCATTGTCACAGTCAGGATGCCATCAGCCCACAGGACTTCCAAAGCACATAGGGTGAATTCCTTATTGCTACCAGAGTAGCTGAAAACAAGCCTGTTCTTACTGAATGTGATGGCAGTCTTTAAGTGTGGGCCACATATGGTTTCCGAATCACACCCAACACAGGTGATGCTATTTTCTATAAGGTGACCCAAATCATTCTTCCAAAATATCCCAAAGTGCCAACATGAAGCTATTTGTCATCACCTAGAAACTTCAGCTGTGCTGGGCTTTGCTATGACCAGTAACATGAGATCACATGTGAGTGTGCTCACATGTGACTGTGTCATTAGAGGATGGCAACACAGACATGAGGCTGAAGAACATGAACAAACTGGCTGTGCACTGCATTACTTGTTATTTAGGGTACAGAACCTGTACAAAATAGAAACACTATGAATTGGTACCCTTGGATTCAAGCTAAAACAAAATCATGATGAAAAAAAGCCAGGCCTGTTGCACTTGCTGTACTGAATCTGACATAGAAAAAGGGGGTATTTATCAGACTGCAACTCTGCAAGTGTATTAGCCTGGAATGAGTTAGAATGCGACACAGATGGAATCACAGAATATGCTGAGTCAGTAGGGACACACTAGGATCATCGAGTCTGACTCCTGGCCCTGCACAGGACCATCCCCAAGAGAATAAAAGATAAGATGACCATCTATTAACTTTAAACCACTCCTGCTTAGGGATGAGTCAGTTCATAGTATTATCTCAATGCTTGAATCAGAAAGTCTGGTGTCAGGAGACTGAAATAAAAGCTCTGCTCCCACAGGTGCCCCCTGATGTGGACTGAGGTTACACTATCGGCTTGCACACACATTGAAATGTTTCTTTTCCAGCCATACAAACAGATTGAGCTATGGTATATTGCAGAAGATTAAAACACCTGTTCCTTTTGAAGGCCACTTTGTCTCTGCCAACACTTTCTGAGCACATGCTTCCAGAAAGGCAAATGGTGCAACAGATGTGTGATTTCTCTGGGATGAACTGGAAGAGCCATACTCAGCTGCAGTGTTCCTGTAGTCCCACCTTGCACTCACAGCACTGGAACTTTCCGAACTGTCCAGAAAATGAAGGCTGAGGACCTTCCACAGGAGTTAGACAGAATGGAGAACACGACAGTTCCCATTATAAAACTGCATGCTGGTTATCAAGCAGCTTTCTTACAACCATAATTACGATGCTACAAAAATCAGATCCTTGCCTCCAGCAAGGGATGCTATCCCTGCCCCCATGTATGATGGGATGAGAGTCAGCACTGGAGTCTGATGGATTACAGTGTTCAGACATGGGAGAGTCAGAAAAGGTGGTCTAAAAGTATACTACATAATTATTCTTAAATGAAAGCAAAAAGTAATGGAAAAACGTGTCCAAAAAGGAGGCATCAGAGAGAGAAAGGCGGAAAATGGGAGAATGATAAAAATGTGCCACAAAGGAAAAAACAAAATACTATTTGGGGGTGGAGGAGGGAGGCGTGGAGGGATGAGTCAGGCAGCAGTTTAATTACTGTGGCTAAAGGCAAGGGGAAGCTGAATGATGAAATGGGGAAAATGGAGAAATGTAGTTTGTGAAAAAGCACAACAAATACTGGGATGGAGAAGATAAGAGGCACAGGTACGCTGGAATTTGAGAACATGTGAAATGGAGACCTCAGCTGAAGGGCACAAGCTCACATAAAGGATGAGGTGTACAGAATGGGACTGAGGAAGTGAATATTTGAAAAGGGCAGACTGCCAGGCTGGAATGAGGAAAAGGATAGTGGACTGAGGGAATAAAGATGAAGGAGCTAGACCATGTCTGGATGAGAAAAATTAGAAGGAACAAAGATAGGAGGAGAAAAAGATGTGAAGAGTGATAAATCAAAACAGAAGAGAGGCAAGAGTAACTGGGACAGATGGCCTTCTTCATCAGCTGTGTCCTTCTCTTTTCTGCTCTGTTGCTCACTTCCTTTTGATATCCCACTTCACAACCTCTCCCCTTTAAAGCAGGAACCGAATACGCTGACACGAGGACTGACAAGAGGAAAGAACAGCCTGCAGCCCCTTTAGGACATCATCTTCAGGATGTAGTGTCCTCATAAAAATCCCACAGTCTGTTTACATTAGTGGCTCAGATTTTTTTCCATAAGAGTTTTGAACTGCAAGGCCAGGCCACTCTCTCACACCTCAGAATAAGACCAGGATTCCTCCCTCTGCTAACTCCTGCTGACGGCTGGAACAGATGGCCAGCGGACAATGTTCCGCCTGTGGTTCTTACGTATTTCCAGTAGCTGGCACACCTCACTGCAGTCCCAGCAGCAGGACAGAACATGCAGCAGCAAACATATGCTAAAAGAATTGTCTTCATTAATTCAAGCTGCAGTCCTAAATGTTACTATGCAAGTAAAATACGCAGTTTGTTACAACAGCTAACATTGTTCTCAAATCTACAGTGGAGACAGATTTCCTGGTCTACACATAAATATATGGTTTTTAGCATCTGATTCCTAACAGAATTGCACAGCCTTCTTTTATTGTCAATCCCTGCCAACACTACTGAAAACCTGCTTCTGTAAAGGCTGTGCAATAATGATTTCAGCATGAAGACCTTTAACTAACGTGGAGAATGAATCCAGGCAGATGAAGTAAAGCCTTCACAGTGTATAAACCATGGTCCAAAAGTGAATGTAGGCCTGAATAAAGTTTGGTTATTTCCTTGTTTTCAAATGTTTTTATTTGTCTTGGAATTTTTCTGGCATTCAGGTAAGGGAAGAACAAGAAGCCAAACAGAAAGACAGCGAGACCTAAAGTTTTCCCTAGGAGATGGTCTTTCATAGTTGTCTGGTCTGCAAGTAAGCCACCTTCAAATTATGCTGTGATATGAAATCTAGAGTGCATTTGAAGAGTATTTTTGAGGTTTATTCATCACTGTTTTTGTAAAGAAAAAAAATAAATCAGACAATCTTCTATTCCAAAATATCCCCTAAAAATTACCAAAGAAGAAATATAGCTTTTTAATGAAAAGGTCTGGATGCTTTTTGAAAAGTTTCTTTTTGTTCAGTGTTTTGAGGACACTGTTGCAAATCTCTCTCAGGTGATAATAGTTGCATCTGACCCACTTTCTACCGCTCTGTGCCAACAGAGTGCTCTCCAACACTGCAAGTCACAAAAGTAACATCCTGTGATATCCAGCATTATTACTACATTTCAATAGCTGTATTCATGGAAATCTCAGGATGAAATGAGAATTGTTACACTTAACATGTTAGAATATTTAATTCATAAGTAATAACTCAAAGAAAAAGGAAGAAACCTTGCAAAATCAGAGCCTCTGCTGCAACATTATTAACCTTAATATGAAAAAAGAAAAGTCAGAGAGGATGATAATTACTGCTCTAGTGTAAAATTTTACAAGGCATATTCTGGACACGTTAATGCCTACTGCCTCACCATGAAGCTCAACCCACCATGGCTCACAGTGAGCTTTTTCAGAGAGATTTCAAATCATTTTAAAATACCTTCAAGAGGTGCTTCATAATGCAGCAGGGCTCAATGCCAGCAAAAAAAAAAAACCCGGACAGGACTCCAGTGGCACAGAAGGTCACCATCCTGTCCCCAGAGGGCAGGATGCAAGAAGCCAGGGAGTGAGTAAACCACTATGCCAGTCGTCTGCAGCTCAGGCAATGCTTCTCCTAAATATATATTTTATTGGACAATCATAAATGTTATGTGATAAATCAAAACATTATCACTAAAACACAATCAGTACATTATCACTAAAAAGAAAACAGTGCTCCTGAGGAGAATGGGAAACATTCTGATCTGACAGACTGCACTTAAAACCACAGTAAAACAGCTGAAATCTGTGAGCTGCTTAGTCATCAAAGTGACTAAGACTCAAATGAGACACAAATGAAAAACACTGATATTTGGCTTGTTTTTTAAAGAAAAGTTGTTCTTATAGTCCACACTGAAATGTACCTTTTTTAATTCTTCAGTTAAATTAAATTTTAATACTAATGTACCTAACAGCATATATGAAACAATTCACTGTAATGCTTATCAGTATTGCACCAGAAAAGGTGGTATGGTGAAATGCATGCATTAAGCCATGCAAATTGATCTATTAAATAAAGGATAAATATTTTAGGACTGCAAAATCTATTTTCTACTTTTATATGGCACGCATTGTAATCTTCACCATTTCCTAACTCCAAACATTTATTTTAAAAAAAGGCAAACTTCACAAAGAGATTAATTGCTGTCTCCTGAAACATAATTGGGAACATGAAAAAGTGCAGTGAGGTTTAGAGAAAGTCATAGATAATTTGCTTGACATACCTTGAAGTACATGAAATAAAATACTTTAGCATGTATTTTTCAAGACAAATATACAGACTTTGGCCACACACTTGAATTTGAGGTTTCTGAAACCAGCCTTCTGGAATTTTGAAAAACAACTAGTTCTTCCACTGCTCTTTTCCGAAACACAGGTATACAGAAATTAGGGATGAATCCAGGTGTTCATTGCTAGATTCAGAATTTGGCCTACAGCAAGAATTTATACCAGTGTACCACTATGCCACATTCCCTCAGAAGCAGGAAATTCTGGTGCTCTCCTCTAGTGCCAATCACTGTGTCTGCTTTTATTTTAAACCACCCTGCTATGTGAATCCAACCAGCAGCACAAGAGACTCAAAATTAAGACATGCTCATTTTCACTCTCTCTGGTCTCTGGTCTCACTTTTTCCTTCCAGTCACTTCCCACAGTGTTGTGTTTCCTGCCTGTGAACCCCATGGCTGTAGCAGCACAGCAAGAAATCTTACTCAGAGTTATAGAAGTTGCCATCCCTGGCAAAAGCCTGAAAGTAAACATACCACTTGTAATTAGGATTCTGACAGGTTCCTGCAAGAGGCAGAGGCTGGAGCCAGCTGCAAGCACAAACCAAGTATTTGCCCCCTCAGGCAACATCATAGGGAAACCCAGAGTAACCCACTTGTCTTATGAGCAGCAACACTTGCAAGCTAAAGAGCTGCTAACAAAAACATAGAGTGACACTAAATATAAAGGATTCGTTTCAGCAGTGCTTGGAGGGAGAAAACAATAGAATACTGTAAAAACAAAAGTAAATCGTTAAATACGTATTTCAAGATTTAAACTAATAATAGAAGAGCCCATAAATCATCTTTGCAATCTCTCCCAATCCTACCAAAGATCCATCCGCTCCAAATGGATGCCTATTACCAGGTCTTTAGCATACGTTACGGGATAAAGATGACTATAAGCAATCTAATTTACTATTGCAGGAAAGAGATGACAGAGAAAGGGTTAGAGGAGTAGCATAAAATCATGGAGAGAGTCGAATTTTTCTAGGAGACTAACTGACTCTGCACAGTGTGATTTTGTATTAAATGACATGTAACACCAAGCCTAGACAGCCAAATGAAAGGCTACCTTCCTCTCAATTTCTGTTTCCCAGTTTGGGGCCAGGAATCAAAGGATTTAAGGGAGTGGAGGGTAAGAAAGGCAAGCCGGAATAAAAGTATGATACTGTACAGTACCAGTACTGGTACTAACAAAAAATGTGGCTGAACAAGTTTTCCTGGAAGATTAAGTAGTTCCTGTGATTACTTATCTATTTGAGGTAAAATAATGAAAAGGATTAATTTTGACAAGTCTGCAGAGTGCAGTGCAAAGTGTATTTGTTAGTGAGCTCATCACAGTGATGACAGGCTCTCAGAAACACTGATGTTTGTGATATAGCTCTGTAATGTGCCCACTGGAATAGCTGCCCGTAAATTATAGAAAATCAGACTCAAACTCTAGAATCCACTTTTTTCCCAACCAGATTGTTTTTCTTCTTCTACATTTGCTTTATGGCCAGTTCCTTTGTGTCCAGTCACTTCAAGCCCTGCAGCACCAAGAGTCATTCAGATTCAGCCACTGAGTTCCTGTTTGAAAGATGCAGGAATGAATTTCCACAAGCAAATTGCAGAGTCCGAGTCCACCAGTCAAAGCTGTATTTCAATACTTTGTTCTTTCCTATCAAAATCCCTTGTATTTGCATAAGGGAGAGGACAAAAGTTAAGGCTACCAAGAGTGCAGCAGTAAAATGACACGTCAAGTGACTAAACTACATGCTGTAGCAAATCAAAATTCTACCTTAGTTCACAGTTTCTGAATCACTGTGCATGTGCATACATATTATTTTTTTTTTACTGTTTCATGTGATTTTTCATTTACTTCATCATATTGCTAGATTGTAAATTGTGTCATAAAGAACAGAAACTCATAAATTCTGCATGCCAAGTTACCCACAGTGTTGTATGAGCAGGTGTTTGAAGAAAAGGTTGGTCAGCCTTAGGTAACTCTAAACACAGTATTGTTCACTGCAACTGATGTTCACTGGAATTAGATTTGGCATAAGCCTACACGAAGTTGTTGAGTTTTGTGTGCACTTTAAAGAGGATTATAATTTTTCCTTCATTGATAGTCAGCAGAAGAGGAGATGATGATGTGCATAGCCTGGGGGGGGAACTTATTTAACTTTTTCCCAATAAGTTTCTTTGTACAAATCTGAGATACACTTATATCAGCAGCAAGTCACAGGATCTAGCTAAAGGGATATAGCTGGGTAGCAGCAGTAATGATGGCAAGGATAAGAGAAGCCCTTTGTTCAGCATTTTCATTCAACAGGATAAATTCAGATTCTCCTTGTGTTTCAGCAGTTTAGAATTAACCTCCCAGCACAGCAGAATTTTTCTTTAAGTTCAGCATCCTGTGCTTATTAAAATTTCATCACTAAAGTTGCCAGAAAATAAGACTAGTAAATAGTGCGCAGCATGGTCTCACTGACAAACACCCAGGCAAGTACCAAACCATCTGACATGGGCACTTCAATCCTTCAGATCAGGGACAGCAAAACTTCAGCACAGATAGTAAAAAAGCAGCAAGGTAAATGCTGCTAATGAGGAGAACTGAAAATCTAAAGAAGACGCCTAAGAAACACAGAAGGATGTTTTATACAAAAGAGAAAGTAAGTACACACATGAAATCATACAGAAACAGGAAAAGCACAGAAACCATATGATCTTGAGGACACTCTGAAGCACTAGGAGTAAAACTTCTCAGGTCTTAGGTCTCTAATCTACTGTTACATTCAAAATCCTGCCTACCAGACCCATAAGCATATAGTTATTTTGTCTTTGTACACACTTTTTAACATGTCCCACTTGAGCATATATGAGAGAAGTCCATCAAGACTGTGGGATGAAGAAGGGAGAAAATACACCGATAACATTTGAAATGCCAGTGGGTTATCCACTGTATGATCCAGCACTGGGGTGGGGAGGGAGAAGAAGCCAAACCTCTTACCGTTATTACTGTTATCATCAACTAAAATGATCTCCTTGAGGAGGTGAGCAGGGGTCCGGTCAATGGCTGAATGGATGGAGCGCAGGATGACTGAGAGAGCTTCATTAACAAATATGAATACAATGCTGACCTCAGGAAGACTGTCAGGAAATGTAAGGTTTCTGCACCTGAAGGAAAAGGTTAAAGAAAAGAAAAGATGTAAACTGTCTGAAGTCACCATGCAGACACAAACTGTTTCAGAGAAATCTATCCCATCATAAGAACACTAAAAGAGCTTTTGAAGGCTTGGCTCACAGGGTCCTCATGCTTGTTCAGAGCACATACAGGCAAGAACCAGAAGAATCACTATGTAAAAGAAGAAAACTCTGGAAACAATCTCCTGAATCTGCCTGTGTAAACCAAGGCCTCGTGTGAGCTCATCTTTCCACCCAAGGCCCACAACACTGCAAACCAGGTGTGAACTCTTGTTTGAGGGCAGTTTTCAACAGCAGTTGCTTGCAATGTCTTTCTGGACAGTGCAGACAGGAATAAACAAAGTTCGCTCCGTACTTTAAAAGGGATCTTTGCAACAGCCACATCAAGTATTTTTGCTACAAAATCTACCATCTCTCTCAGTCAAAATCAGAAGATACTTTCTCAATTAAGTAATAAAATGTTGCCCAGAGAAGCTGTGAATGCCCCATGCCTGGAAGTGTTCAAGGCCAGGTTGGATGGGATTCTGAGCAACCTGCTCCAGTGGAAGGTGTCCCTGCCCATAGCAGGGGGCTGAACTAGGTGATATTTAAGGTCCCTTCCAACCCAGGCCATTCTATGAAAAACACATTAAAAGATACAGCTCCAAAGAACATCCTGCTAAAAAAGCAAAGATTGATGGTGTAACCAGAAAAATAGGTACATCAGTGGAAAAGTTATCCATAAGCCCAGTCAAGGAGTTTAATCAGGAAGAGGAATACTCTCATAACCTGTTAGAATTCTCTTTCCTTTTTCAAAAATAGATATTTAAGCCACATTCCAACTTGCTTATGCAAACATCAGTATGGAAGTGCTGACCACAAATTAAAACTTCCTTAGTGTTTTACTGTTTGGTTTTTCCCCACTTTCTCAATTTCAAAAAGGATTCAAATTTTGTAATTTTAAGTATAGAAAGACCTTTTACCACTTTATCTTTTTAAACTGTCAGCAAAATATTTTCTTTTTCTAATAAAGCCAAAAGTTAATTAAGCAAAAGTAATTAAGTATTTTTCTCTGAAACTTTTAGTAGTTTAATACAATGTTTCTGAACAACAATTAATTCTACCTTTTTTTTGCAGAGCTGAAACTATTTACTAGGGTGAAATTAGGCCACATGCTGACACAGGCAGCATTTCAGATAGACTGTAGATGAAAATGATTGATGTTAATGCTGTTCTTTGCATCCAGACAGCACTGAAGTGGCTATCTTCTCTCAAGATGCCAGGGTTTACTACACCTAGGAACTCCTGTAATCTGTGGAAAGCATTACTGCAGGCCAATGCTTAGCATATAGAAAGCATGGATGGATTTAGGATTTTTTACATCATACTTGAATATAATTTCTCAACTAAATTCATTCTTCAGTGCCAAGAGAAAGCACAGCAATTTTTTTTATTTTTATTTTAATTTGTATAGCCAATACAGAAAAGAACGACAGAAGCATTTCTCTTCATGGGCTGGATGGTGTACAAAGTCTCAGTTCAATCAAGATAATGAAATCACATGTAGGCTTTTAAAGGTTCTGAAAAAACTCAGTGCATAGGACACATGACAGCCAAACCCACCGAGACACATATAATATTCAGAATTCAGCTGGTCAACCAATTTTCTTGTTTCAGTCATTAGTGTGAACTTGATGGAAATCATATTAAAGAAGCAAATTAACATTTTAGGTACTTTTCTCTCTGTCACAATGTGAAAGAATTATACAGACATGTAATATAGAAATCACAGTCTTGAGAAGGTAACAACAGTTCTATTCTTAAAAGGTTTACACTGTATTTTTTAATAACCTGGTTCATACATCTTTCAGAAACAAATATGAAATCTCTTCACAGAGATCCACGGCTTTTTGTTCCATGGCATCAGAAACAATTGGCAGAGAAACAATTAAAATGGTGTGTGGATTTACTGATTCCCACTTGTGGCTTGATCTTTTGGCCGCATAACAAATCAAAACTTTCTTTCCAAAATCAGTTTGTTTTTCTACTGGTGTGTTAATCTTCTATTCATTGGTAAGAGAACTCTCAGCTTTAAGCATTAGATTGAAAAAGGTTTTTTAAATTTTTCAGGAGAGCTGAAAGCATGTTACTTTTGGTTTCTTTTTTTTGTTTGTTTGTTTTGTTTTTATTTGGTTGCCAGTGGACAGCAGATCAAACGTATCAACAGCTTGTGGAAGTGTCATTCTTTCATTTATAATCAACTGCCACCTGTTTTTTGTCTTTTAAAGTGAGCACTCATTCCTTAAAGATGACTACTCTTGAAAATCAGATTCTCATAAAGGCTTACATTTGGATATCTCTTACACCTGACCTTTAACAGCAGATGAATCTTACTGGTTTTGGTGAGTTTTGCTGGCAGACAAAATTTTCTAAGAAGGACATATCAGTAGAACTCACAAAGGAAATGTAAATAAAAATCTAAATATTGTAATTTTCAGCAGTGATATGTAACCTGTGAAGCACAGAGTTGCTCAGAAGCAGGAAAGACAGGGAAGGAGACGCTTTTTCCATGAAGCACTGTGGGACCTCTGAATTAATCAGAGGCACAGGTACTTTCCAAGAGATAGGAACTTGAGGGGATTTTATGAAAATACAACACTACAAGAGGCAGAGGGAGCTGCCTTTTCCTCCAGAAAACAATTAATGTAAGGCAGTACTGATTTTCTCTTTTAGACAGTAGTTCAGGAGTTAAAACCTTCAAACAGGACAGACAGAACATGAGAGAAATCTTCTCTGATCTCCCCAGAGAGCTAACTTCTTGCCAGCTTGGTGTGATTATTTTCAGTCTCCCTTTTCAGGGTCATTCCCTTTTCTGTGGAGCAATTAAATGTACAGTAAGTTGGAGTGATACTAAGTTTCTCTAGCCTTGTGTTTGGGGCAAATCCCTTGAAGGAAGGACCTGTATTGCAGCACCTGTTCCGAATGGATGGTCATGCATTTTAAACTCTAAACTTCACTCTTTATGTCTGTGCCCTATCTTCTAGATTATAATGCCATAGAAACTCTTCTGATCACTTTTCTCTTTCTTTTGCAAGCTAATATGTATTGTTTCCTTTTTAAAAGTGCTCCTTTGACTGAAGGAATAAAGGCACCCTCACAGACCCTGCCAGTCAGGTGTCAGGACAATGTATTGGGAAGCAATACAGAATCATGGGATGGGTGACGTTGGAATGGACCTCTGTCCATCCTGTCCAACCCCCTGCTCAAGAAAAGTCACTTTGAGCCAGCTGCCCAGGCACCCTATCCAAAAAGCCTTTGGCTGTCTCCAAGGATTAAGACTCTACAACCTGTGTTTCAGCTTGTGCCCACTGCCTCTAGTCCTGTCACTGGGCACCCCGAGAAGCCCCTGGCTCTGCATTCATTGCAGCCTCCCTTCAGATATTTATATACCTTGACGGCATCTCCCCGGAGCTTCCTCTTCTCTAGGTTAAACAGTCCCAACTCTATCTACACACGCTTCTTAAGGAGAAAAGATATTTTCCACACCTGCCTCCTATACCCTAGAGTGAGTATTTTAACCCCTGATATAGTTGGTGAAAGAAAGGTCACCTGTGGTGAACAATCTCTAAAAGCCCTGCTTAAAAACACTGCCCAGATGCCTGGGTATTTGAAGCAGGCACAAATTGACTTGGGCTCAGCACTGTCAAATCGAGGTGAATCTTTGGCAAATGTGAATGTTAGGGTCCATCAGGGTTAAGTGGCTTCTGAAAATATGATTTCCAATGTGCGTATTTCAGGGTCAAACTGGCTGGGAGGCCCCTGTACTTACACTACAACTCTTAAATACTAACACTCACATTTTTCCTAAAGATTTTAAGACCATTACAGATCCAGGTGTTCTTTGAAGAACACACCTGTTCATGGCACATGGTGTATGTGCATTGACAGAAAAAGTACCAAACTGGGGACTATTACATAGTGGATGCATCACTTTTATGGAAGTTAGGTGTACAAATTTGCATGGGTACAATAAAATTACTAATAGAATTCTAGTCTCCTGCACACCTTTATAAAGCTAGCACAGTTTTGATTGATGTAATAATTGAAATTTCATCCAAGTTTTGAAAATTGGGCTTCAAACAGACTATGACCTAGTTAAGAGGTTTAAATATGCTGAGGTAATTTTTGGTATTACCCTATAAAGAACCTACAAATCCTGTTATTTTAGTGATTTGCTTGCAGCCAAAATGCACAGATATAAAATGGTCCAGCAAACAAAGTTACAGCCAATCTATCTTTTAGTTGTCTAGCTTAGGCACAGCAATATTTGTTATCCTCAGCCATAACAGTGTACAAAGGAGATAAAAAATGAAGCTTTAGCAAATACAGTAAGATATGGCATCTATTAGATATAGAGCAACAGAGTGATTTTGGAAAATATATTGAATGGCAATGAAAATTCGCTGAAAATAGTTCAAAGAAGTTGCTTCCTTAAATACTGGTGGTTTATAGCTTCTCCATCAATTAACCTAAGGTTGAGATATATGTAAAATACACTATTGAAGGAATTAGTGACAAATTGTATTCCGAAAATATTCCAGATGACAAAACCGCCCCCAATACACTGTTTCCCTGCTGTAAATCCAGGCATAAACTGAAATGTTCAAACAAAATTTCTGCTTCTGATGTGTCTTCCATCCATTTAAAGGAAATCATTTCTATTGGTTATCCTACCTGCTTTCATTTACATCTTACATATTTTCAATTTGTATCACACTGGACAAGATTTGCCATTGCTGACAACTTGTGCAGACAAGAGCAAAGCTGCAAATGACATTTGGTTCCCATTTGGCACCACCGTACTTGAAAAGATAACCACATATGACACAAGAGAATAGAATTAGGCTCCCATTGTGTGTAATTTCTGTAGTCTTTTCAAATGGGCTCATTTTCAATGAGGGTACACACCTAAATTGAGTCCATGTTTTCTTTTTTTCCATTCAGACTCATTCATCATCTTTACTTCCAGCCCAAATTCACTTATTTTCCAATGTGTGTGTAGTTTTTCAGAAATGCATTTTCCTGTCTATGTTGTTACTCATATCAAATGATGACAATAAAAATTACCTACTTTTTTTTATTTATTTAAACAAATCAGAATTCACCTCGTCCCAGATCACACAGAGAATGCAGAACATTTGTGCATTTTCACAAGCATATCTGTCACCTTCCTTATGCCAAGTTTCACGAGGAGTAAAATTCCATCATTATAGGAATGAACAAAAGAGTAGCTACAGAGAAAGGGCACATGTATATGTGTATAAAATATGCTGAAGGGGGGAAAAGAGAGGAAATTGTGCAGATCAAAATCTGACATCCATTAGATTCTGAGAACTGAACGGTTGCGTGGCAACCAGCGACGTACGAGTTTCAGTGACAGCTCTGCCTCGGACTCATCCAGGGGCCTCAGACCAGACCCCTACCCTGCCCCTCCACACAGGGAGGTTCTCACTAAACAAATCCACAAGGCATAGAGTGTATTTCAGTATTGTGGCTGATTTTAAAACGTTAATTCCAAATGTTATTTGGAATGACAATAATGAGTATCAGTCCAATGCAGCTAAAAAATTACCGCTAGCAACCTACTCTGCTCAATCACATTAGGCTAATAACACTAAAGTAGCAGTTGTCATGGTTACCAGAAATTTAGAGAAACTCCTGGTGTTCTATTTCAAGCACAAATCTGGTAAATGGAGGACAGCACACATTATGAATCTTCTTTCAAATATTTGTCCACAAGACAATTATACTCCTCTAGAATATACCCATTGTGATAGGACAATTTAGCCAATCACATTAAAATTACTTTAGCATACTATACAGTTAAGAAAAATGAAACAAGAATTATTTCGTGTATTAATAACTTATCTCTGATACCTTCTACAAATAGGTACATAAATTATGAACAAGAATTATTTTCTGCAATTTTTGAGAACCTTTCATCGAGGTTACATGGGCATCAGAGCCAACAATGGCAAAAGAACATGTTTTTTATTTTAATCACTAAATTAAAGCATATATTCCACTTTTTAAAATAAAAATACAAGATGCAATAAGCATATTACAAAAACATTTGGGTTTAAATTCTTGTTTTAAGAACATATATGGGAGGGAGTTTTAGTTCCAATAGAGTAAGAATTTCTCAGAAGCACAAGTAGAAACAGGATTGTACTTTCTTCAAGAACTCTTAACATTTTGTCAACAGCTAAAACGTCAAATGGAAGTTCAAGGTGTATGGGGGTAAAAAAAAATCCCATTCTGGCATAAATGAAATAAACAGCACTAAAACTCTGGCAAAAGAACTGAGTCTTGTAAAAATTGCAGCAATTTATGTATTTATGTTTATAATTTAAGTGTGTAGTCATATTTAATTTTTTTTGCTATTATCAGTATTTAAAGTGTTAACTGAGCTATGCTAAGAAGGCTGGCATTGAACAACATATAAAAAGGGGTTTTTTTCCTGTAAAAGTGTTTGTCATTATTAACTTAGGTTATTACTCCAGCAGATTTGCTGTCACTGGCAATGATATTGGACAATTTTAGAGCAGCCATTTGAGGAGATACATCCAGACAGGACAAACTGAAGCTCAAATCAGAATCCCAGGGGGCTGGTCAGGCAGTACACACTACTGCTGTGAGACAGTGTGAAGGCAGGCAAAGGTGAGACAAGAAAAAGAAGAATCAGAGGTAGAGAGTAAATAAAAGCAAGCAGGAAATAGAATTAAACATTAAGTATTCAACAAAAATGCTGAACACTTCTGTAATTTTAGGATTTCTGTGCAAAACAATACAATAGGTAATGTAACAGGGGTTGTGCTCTTTTTAAGCAACTCCTTTGAAACATCAAATACAACACATGCTATCTATGCTCTCTTTCTCCAGTAGCAACAAAAGAACTTGGTCAGAAATGAACATGGATCCATATCCATCACTAACATAAGCCCAGCAAAACAACTATTTCACAGGGACATGTGGAAGCAAGCATTTATGGAACACAAGTCTGTAGAGGCTGGCTTATAGGGAGATTCAGAGCTAACCTGCAAATGCCCAGCCTGAGCCTTGCAATTTGAAACCACATGTTTTTCTTACATACAGGTTTAATAAAGGAAAAACTTTATAGAAGTCTGGTGTCTTGCATGCTACATCCTGGATTGCACATACCGCCATAACACTGATGGCCATTTTGGACAGATGTACACACATGAACAGCTTTTGTCCTAAACCACATCACTCTCTTCAACCAGTCAGTGCTTGATTTTTTTCTCCCTTGTAGTCACATCTGCATTCAGGGGACCTCTTGGCTGCTTGGTTAGTGTCCACCTTATCAGAAATCTACTTTTTACCGTGGTCCCTTGCCAAGTTGAGCCTCTAAGGAATACAATTTGGGACTGGTGAACTGTTTGAAACAACAAGTACTCATAAAATAGCAAAAGCCTTTCTCTTCACAGAAAACAGGACCTCTCCTCTGCACTTGTCTGGATGCCAAACAGCACTGACTCAGCCAGGAAAAGGTCAAACCTGCTGCAAGACACATGCTATACCATAGTATTTGACAATCTCCAAAGAAAAAACAACAGAGCTTTACGAGCTGCTTTTCCCCTCCACCCTTCCTGCCTTTGCTTCTTTCTTTTGGTTGCTTTCTTTCAGTCAGTTACACTGGTCACGCTCCTTCGTATCATACAGTCTGTTCAGGAGCAAAACTCTTTGAAACAGCTCCTCTGCTGGGGTCCTGCTGCACACCTCCTTTTCCACTACCCCTCCCTCCCTCGCTCATCACATAAACAAAGAAGAATGTTATCTCTCTCTCCCATGTTTGCTTTGGCACACTAGATCAACCAAAAATTTACAAGCCAACAGAGTAGAATCTTGAATGCATCCACTCAAAAAGAGTTTGGTAGACAGCTTTAGGATCCCTAAACAACCTAACTTTTAATAATGGAGTTCTGTGTGAGCTGGTTTCATTCACATTTCACTCACGACAGGCTTTGTGGGTTGTGCCTGCCCTACTTAGAGTAATGAGCACAACAGAATTACAGCTAACACAGAAATATTATCCTGCTCCTGCACACAGCAAGGGCAACATTGCCTTCCTCAATGCTTCCAAGCTCATTAGAGCCAGAAGTTATTTGTTAGTCTGTGATGTAGATATGTTATGGGCTAACAGATGCAAATAAGGGTGGTAAACAACAGCACTCAATTTCAGCAGCACACGATAAATGGAGGCCCTGGAAGAGGCAGTACAAACAACACTCCACAATAATGCTTGCACTACCTATTAAGTACTGCAAAAACGGAGCCCACTTCAGGATGTGATGATTCCTTCAGGAGGCTGAAGCATCCAGGGCAGTTATTTATTGCAGTCAGTATTACAAGACATTACTTTGGACTGTGCTGGGGACTCCCCTGTGCCAGAACAAATACTCCCAGTGAAAAGTAATCAAATTCAGAACTGGACACAAGGCTTATGGCTGTACCCACAGTCAGACACCACTCTGCAGTATCTAAAACATGAGAAAGCCCCACTGCAAGGTGTGAAAACTGCCACAGCCTGACCGAATTGCAACCTGCTGGATGTTTCCACTTGACTGATGATGATCTTTTTCCAGAGAAGCTCGAGTTCAGAGGCTTGGGCGGAGTGTACTGCCCTAACTACTAAATGTGGTCTCCTAGCTCTGCATGGCATCCACATTGAAGGACTGGGCAAGGTTGAACTTTTGCCCTCTCCTCCATATGTGTTGTGGCTCAGCAATCTCTAACCCTCCTCTGGTTTTGTCATGGCATTAAATGTTAACAATATCAACCTCAGAAAGTACTCTGTGCTATAATATGGGGTCATTACATACGTGGAGTGGCCTTTCTCACTGCAGAATCCTGTAAAGAAATGTTGAGCTCCCGTCCTAAGATATGTTGATGTGAATTCTCAGAGCAATGCAGGCAGAAAGAAGGTCAAGGCTCAGTCATACCAGAATGATATAAAAGGGGCTATTAACACCACACACTTTTGACAGATCACTTAATTCTCCTACTCTCAACTGGGGCTAAGCATGTATGAATTACATTAGATTTCAGTTACACATATATTTCTGTTGTCTTTCCAAATTCCTATACTTCATACAAGTATGATAGAACACAGCTGAGCCTAGACATAACTATGTGAACTCCACTCCTTTAGCTAACCCCCCCCCACAAGCCTTTGTCAGGATTCCAATATCACGCTGATTCTTGCAGAACCACTGCTAAATCCAGGCTAATGAGCTTGGTTAGGCCTAGGCTAAGTATGTACAGAGCTACTGTGGTGCCTCTGTCATATCCGTGCTTTCCTGCGTTTCTAGTCAGAGCAGGAATACAACTAAGGTCCAGCAGAGTTGATTAACTCGGTCTCCATGCCACTTGCTGCATGTTCCCTTCAGACCAAGCTGCCCTTGGCTTTCATGCTGTGCTGCTTGAGCCTGGTATCTGCCCATGGATAATTTAAATGCATCTATATAGACTCAGGAAGTGAGTGCAATTGGCTTAAAAACACGTGCTACAAATCCAAAAAATTGATTACTACAATGGAAACCATATTCTCGGAGTAGGTGTTTTTTTTTTTCTCCCAACAGTCATGCATGGGCTCTCACAAAAATGAGAATTTGCCTATCAGCAGTGAGGATTCTTTTTTCAACAACATGACAGTTAGAACACCCTGTAGCTCTGTGCTCCACAGGGTGCTGTAGATACAGCAAATAGTTTGCATACTACTTGACAATGCACTTCATTTCCCTCAGTATTAGAATTTACTACATTTCAGTGTCAGCCTTTTTTTTTATTTTGTATGCATGTGTCCATAAACATATTGTGATGTCTAACATGTTTCTGGTAGACAGTCAACTAAGGACCAAATATTTCACAGAAATTAGGATCATGATTAATTTCTAACTGGAGTTTTTCTGAAAATCCCAACCTTAATTTTTTTCTTTCAGTTACAGTAGCATTCATTTCCCCTGTCTTTTTAATTTTTAAAACCTCTAGTTATAAAAAATTTAATTTAAATTGTTCAGAAGAGTAATTTCAAAAGAGATATAAGAACAGAAACATTTCTATCACTGATATCTTATTAGTGACAGAAGATTTCTTTTTCCCCTAGATTAGTTTATGATACCAGCATGTTTATTTTCATGATTTATTTTTTTAATGAGCTGCAAAAAACCAGTTTTCCCTCCACCCATTTCTCCATCTCCAGAGCTGCTGTTTCTTCCAAGGATCAGATGTATCACCAAGGATTAAACTAAGCTGAGCATTAACTGTCTCTGTGAATGGTCCTCCTGGAACAGACCTCAAATGAACTGAAGGGAAGGTTTTTCACTCCACTGGTCCCACCCATCTCACCAAGCCACTGTCAAATAACAGTGGATGCACTCACCCTTCCTGAAATACCTGCTTCCTAGCAGAGAACTTCCCAGAGGAAGAGGATCCGAGGGCTTTCAGCTGGCCTATGCTTCTTGACTGAACTGTGTATTTCACCACGAGAGCTCAAAAGTTTCACCTGCCTACTGGTCTTAATCAGGCAGTTCTGGGCTTTCAAAGACAGCAGTTCTTATTTTCTTCCTATCATAGTCAGATTTGCTGGTAAAACTGAAATTTAACATTAAAATATCTTTCTTTTAGCAATAAACCACTTGTTATCTAATGTAAGTGGTAGGTGAGATTAAGGTTCCAAAGGATCTTGAAGAAATTTAGTGGCATTTTAGTAGGACTTACTTTGGGCACTCTGGTGCTTTAGAAGATATTCGAAACTTACAGCCTTCATGTATTTGATAGAAATCCCTCATTCTGACCATCTTACATAACCTGCCTACCATGTGATTGCACACCATAACATAACACTTGCAGGTGAAAAAGAGCTAACAGACTCCACAGCTCAGGACCTACAGTGCCGACGTGGAGTCAAGCACTCACCCGTTGGGCCGGAGGTCAGGCAGGGGCCTGTCCAGGGGCAGGCGGTCGCTCAGGTACGCATTGTATCCGTAATACTGGAATTGTTTCAGTGCGATGCGTCTGTTCTCGGGACTGAGATCCTGGCCCCAGTGAGCAAAGAGAGAGGAGTCAGTGAACGCTTCAGCAGGATTGTCTTCCAGTTTTGGCGGAGCTTCTGCAAGAGACAAAGACAAAAAGAAACAATTTCAGATTTTAATTCCACGGGCTCTAGGGTATGTTATTTTAAAAAGTGTAACTTTAGGGAGAGCACCACACAGACAGCGCTTGTGCCAGTTTACAGCAGCCTGTAAGTCTTTCCATTACGTGCTCTCACGTACCTCTTGTGGCAGTGTAACTATTAGCACCTAAGGCTCAAAATTTAATAATCAAAATAAAGTTATGCAGAGACAATTCTTTTTCATCATGATCTGACTAAAGGCCAGGACTGATAAATCTAAATGAATTAAATTTCAGAAGGATTCTTATCAGACAAGAATGTTATTTTGTTTTTATATAAAAAGATTTAAATTATTTTTGTAATTTAAACTATTTAATTTCAGCCTGTATTACCTTGCTAGAAAAAGATGAAAGTTTTGCAGGGGAAAAACAAAGACAGAGAAGAGTCTGTACAGAATGCACAAAATGGCTGCCAAAGTCCATGTGTAAAATAAGCTCTTTGAAACTATAGATTCAACAGAGAGAAAAGATCTGTTTTAAATTTGGCATTCATATTTAAATATCAAACTGTTTTCAGTCATGCAGTAACTTTATGGACCAGTTTACCAACACAACTTACTGAATTTTTAGTCCATATTTAAGTACGTGCAACATTGCTACTGGGATCATCACTTTGTAATATTTGTGTCATAATAATAGTTTTTCATTCTACAAGGCCACATCTCTGGCTGCTATGACAGAGGAAGGGGGAAAATATACCTAGAGCTTAATTTAAGAAGGGCTCCAGTACAGTAAATTCACAGCATTCATTCTCAATGTTTAAGTGCGCAGAAATCTGTTCAAGGTGACTTGTGAGGCTCTCTGTGACAGCACCATCCCACCCTCCATCCAGCCTTTTGGTCTTTACACAGCTGACCACATGACCTAACCCAGAGAATCCCTTGTCTCTGTAAACACTTCACACCAGGAAAGAAAGACCAACTGCCTTACTTGACCCCTATTTGCCAACATAAATTAGAGCCTCACAAAGGAAAAACACCTTCATTTTCTGGAAATTTTAACTCTTTATGAACCGGCACCATAACCATTACAATGAACCAATTAAATAAAAAACTCTCTGAAGAGCTGTACTCACAAACAATAAATGTTTGATGACACGAAGACTTATGAAAATAAAAGTGAATATTTGGAAAGTCTTTCAGTTTGTCCAATAGGGAGAAACTTCAGCTGTGTCTGAAGCCCTCCTCAGTGCCCAGAGTCACCTACAGGCCTGACAGCTGGCTTAAGCTTCATGGAAACACCTAAAGACAAGTTTATGTACTAGGAGTACATGCCATCATAATCCTGACTCCCAAAGAACTCCAGGAAGCATCCTTTGATCTCTCACTAAAAAGAACCCAAAACTCAGAAACGTAAATTGAGTAGATTAAGCTGTTTGATTCGCTCAAGATGTTCTCCTTTTTCCCCTGACAATACTGACAAGAAACTAATAACACTTCCTTCCCGGCATTACGTTCCAACCTCTGTAAGTACGGAATGTTTCTTTACTTGTCAAAGTACTGTCTCCCAGCCTGAATCCAGGAATTGGCTCCAGTTCTTCAAAGATGAAAGACTTGCTAAACCTTCAAAAAAGGAAACTACTCTGACAGGCCCTGCTACCACACAGATAAATGGGAAAGTGGAGCTTGTGCCTTCACATACAACTCTGCAATGGAAATTACAAAAGTTTGATAAATTCAGATCATTTTAGAGGGTCCTAACTTGAGAAAGGCAGAATAGCCTTTAAATATCAGTCCAAAAATCACAGCAACATGGGAAGTCTCAGGTATCTCTGTTGTTCGGTAACTACGTGATCTCCACAAAACCAACTTGAATTTGCACGAAGAATTTCATAAGCTCTTTTCACATTATAAGAGATATTCAGATCAGATGTGTTCCTGACCCTGGCCAGTAGAAATGAATGTAGGTCAGCACTTTTCAAGAATATGTACATTTGTGCTAATCAAGAAAATTATGCAAGTATTTGTTCAACCTGTTGTGTGTTACAGTAATCTGCATTTCTTCAAATCAAGCACACTTTACCTAATGGTTTTAACTTCTATATTACTACTATTACTACTATTAACTACTATTATTACTCTTATGGCACAAGGCTATAGGATCCCCTCACATGCAGACAGCACACCAATGCATTAAGACACCTGAGTAAAAATAAGACTCACAAACAAGAATAGTGCATTCATATGGATTTGTAACTACAGGCAGTGCCAAAGATAATTTCTCATGGATGAAGAGCCATCTCA
>JAWWLV010000179.1:4794287-4833286 GCA_035041135.1 Platyrinchus mystaceus
CAAGGACATACTTTTAACCAAAGCTAAAACCTGTCTCATATAAAGAGCCCTTTTTTCCATGTTTGCAATTAAAAAAAAAAAAAATCTAATTTAAATACACTCAACAGACTCAAAGGAGCTTCTTATTAAAGGTATTTTTCTCTGGCAGCACTCCCACATTGAAGCTCAACAGCTCCCAACCCTTCAGAAAAGCCATGTTCTATAAACCATTACAGTAACTTTTACAGTAACTTTTAAACTTGCATTTCCTATAAATATCATTATTCTCAACATAACCCTAAGTATTAGGATATTTTTTAATATATTTTTTACAATATATTACTGCCAATGTAGGGAATGGTAAAAGCAGAGAACAGGTAAGAGCAAGAAGAGGAAGCACTTTCATTGCATTCCCTCCAACACACCAATCAGCAAAGCAGAGCTACTGTGTAGAAATTAGTAAATATGCAGGGGGGGGAAAAAGTCAATATAAATCTGTTTTCTTTTGGAGTAAAAGGACACTCTACATGCCACAGTGTTGTTCCTCCTTGTGTTTTCAGCAATGACTACTCAGATCTTTCTCCTGGGGACCAACTAAGCCCTTGCTAATTTTTAATTTTAAAAAGCACTAATTTCTAAACCACACCTTTGAAGCAAATAGTCCTTAATGGAGCAGATAAAACATAAAGGAATATTGAAACAGTAATTCAAACATTATTTTAACATTTCAGGAAAAAGAATTATTCTCTCCTGAGTATCAGTTAAATGAACAGATTTATATAAAATATATTCAAACTACAAAAGTTACAAAAATTCCCAGTGGTGACAAGACATACTGACAGAAGGAAATAGTGCTGGAAACTAAGGTACAACCCAAAACCTTGTTTCACTTGTGACTGGCTGTTGGATGATCGTGTCTTCCTGATGCTTTACTGGATTTCTAAGGTCTACCTTTTAACGTGGTCAGCTGTTTGTCTTCTAGCCATACTTGACAAATAAAATTAAGTAGCTTGGATTTATGCAAGCTTCTTCACAGAATTTCCATTTATAAACACAGAATTCAATTTTTTAATTTAATATTTCCCATCAGAGAAGAACAAGAGAATGAGGAATGAGATTTTGTCATATTTGTCACATAATTCCATTTGATGTCATTCCTCTTTCAGTGATTTCTATCTGCATAATTTAATAGTTCATTATCATATTACAGCCACTGAATCTCAAGCAGCTGGTAATGATCATATTTCAGAACCTGTTAGCATCCACTTGCTATGATCTTGTTCTTCCCACCTTCCATCTGAGCCACTTTCAGCTGGTCAGTGGGGGCAAAAGTGTTATTAGAATTAAAATAGCAAGGTAGAAAACTCGCACTGTAACAACCAAGATCCCAAATGTTCAGGTGAATGCTTTCAACCATGATAAATGGGTTTCTGTGTAGCTTTTAATAATACTTCATATTAGGCTCCATGTTCATTATTTAAAAAACAACCATAGAAGTAAAGTTGTTGGAGCTTTTTCTTCTCATCTTTTCAAATATTTAAGAGAATGCCTTTCCCTGTAAGGGAAATAGTTCTATATTTTGGTCTAAAATTATTAGTATTTCTTTTATCTCAGATGCTGGCCAAATCATACTCTAACTATTAAATAAAAACAGTCTTTATCTAAAGTCAAGAGTATAAGCAGAGTTAACTGAGCATGAAAACACTTATGGATTCCTAAGCTAGACAGCCAAGCTGGATTTTCTGCCCCCCATCTCATTTTTCCCCCCTCTTCTTCCTCAGAGTAGCTTCCAAAAAAGTCACTGCAATAAGCTGCAATATTTATCCTATGAGACTTTGAGAAAAACTAGCTCTGGAGGAATAAAGGCCCCACAAGGGCATTTGCAATTTCATCATAATTGCTGTTGATTCTCCATGATAAATCCAGGCAAAGTCAGGACTGTTTCCAAGGTCAGAGAGGCCACTTTTCATTATTATTAAGATTAATGCCTATTTACACAAAGTCATATCTCAGAATTCATTCCCTCAGATCAAGAAAGCTAATAATTCTGTATCTGATTAAAAAAAACCCAAAACCAAATCTGTGTGCAATTTCTCTGTTATCCCAAAGAACAACTTGACCCCCAATCTTCATCTTAACAGCAAAAGTAAAATCACCAGGGCCATGTGGATCTCTAGCTTCTATTCAAACAAATAAGTTTCATACCCAAACTTATCCTTTCCACAGATTATTTTGGATTCAGTATTTAATGCAAAATTGACTGGGATGTGTTTTCCTATTGGAGTCCTACAGTATTTTTTTTTTTGTACAATATATTTCACAGAATCATAGAGTATCTTGTCTCAAGTTGGAAGAGATCCATAGGGACCATGAAGTCCAACTCCCTGCTCCTGGCAGGACTACCTAAAACTAAACCATATATGACTAAGACCATCATCCAGATGCTTCCTGAACTCTGGCAGGCTTGGTGCCATGAACACTTCCCTGGGAAGCCTGTTCCAGTGCCCATCCATACCTATATTTCCCTTATAGAAAGTGACTTTGAAAAAATGCAACTCGTAATTCTGCATGTCTGGGTCTGTAATATGTAGAAAAATGTGACTATCTGGTTGTCTTTGCTGCATCCTACAGAATGCCACGACCTGCTGAGTGTTAGTTTCTTGGTGACTTATGTTTCCCTCAACATTGAACAACAGCTAGTTCTGAATGTGTTAAAAAACTGGAATATCAGGTAGAAATGTACCAGAGAGCTTGTTCTGAGAAAAAAAATTACTGTAACTGAAGACAATGCAGAAAAAACCAAACATTTGAATGAGAGCCACAAGAAAATCTTGGGGTTTATTACTAAAAAAAAAAAAAAAAAAAATCTCCATTTTTAAGGGTACATGTATTGGAGGCCTACTATATACCAATCTAAATATGTATTAATTTATGCTTGACTGATTAGGTATACCATAATCTATTATGGTATTCAAATATTTAAGAATGTTTTGCTACTTACATTTTTAAAGTGTATTTTGGAATAGTTAAGGGTAGGCGTAAGTGGAACATTCTTACCATTTCTGCAATGAAAACAATTTTTTAATCAGTTAAAATTCACTGAAGCAAATATATTCATGCAAGCGTTTAGCTTAATCTTAGATGGGATTAATTATTTGGATGAAAATTCAAAAACTTTTAGAAAGATCATTACTCTTTCTGTGAAATTAAATACCAAACTGTTCTCTTAATAAATGGAAGTCTTCATGAAAAGCCAAGGAGAAACTATTGAATGAGAATTTAGATTAGCTTTGAGAATTCTGTCTTCAAGTTGGGAAAGCCGTTTGCATTCCTAACAGCCACCAGCACTATCAAGCTCATTACTTAACGAGGGCAATCCAGCCTGTAAAACCAACCAGCAACTCAGAAAAAATAGCTTTTAAGTCAAGAATGCTCTCTGGTGACACACTACTTATAATGATTTTTATGTCAATGGCTATGAGAAATGCAAAACATGCAAAAGCCAGAGATTTTATCTGCAAGGTCAGACTGTCAGATGTACACAGTACTCCCCAGAATACAAAGGAAAAGATTACCTGATTTTACTAGTTACTGAGTGCAATTATCTATTCTGTACCTTGCAAAAAATTAAAGTGATCCATTAAAAAAAAAAAGTATTAAAAGCATTTTCCATGAGTTTGATTATTCTATTTATGCTTCCTTTTAAGAGCCCATAAAGCAACTTGTGAAACTATGGTCCCCATACTGAGAAACTTGGTGATGATGCTGACACATCAGCTTACTAATTAGCACATACTCTCCAATTGCAATTATGCTTTGCTGCTTTTTAAAGTCTTTGTCAATAGAAATTTCTCTACAGCTCTGTGTCTGTGATGTTCTTGATGTGCCATTAAAACTTCTATCATATTTATTACCTATCCTGAAGACAATTCATGGCAACAGTCTTTCCAAAGACTATTACTGTTAATTTGTATTACTCAAGTCCAACTCTGACTTGAAAATTTTCCTTGATGGACATTAATTTTGGAAAGTCAACACTTATTATGGAAAGATTTCATACTGTTTAAAAGGTTTGACATAGTAATAAGTAAACTAAGTTCCCTTGAACAATAAGGTACGTTGTTACTTTCCTGCAGAATTTGAAAAAAAAAATGTCCTTCTCAAAAGCAGAAAACCTGCCTTTATTGTCCTTTGAAAAGTTCCCCCTTTTTGTCCACAGCTCTGAATGTGTTACTAGGATGCCTACACTTCTACATGTACTACAGAAACATCATCCCACTGTTCCCCCAGCTACTCTTCAGTTTGTAGATTGCTTTACAATCACCCTATTTGTTTATGAATCTCCTTATCCTCCCATCTGATCTGTCCTCCACCTGAAGCTCATCTCTTCACAGACCCTGCTCTGCAATAATCCTCTCTGGGGCACACACCACCATTTAGGCTGGCTGTCTCGTGGTTCTTTTCTTCGATTCTCTTGTCAGGTTTCCAGTTTCCTTTGGAATGATGCCTGTTCTTCCCTGAAGAGCTCAGGACCTTATTTTGGTTCCTGTTCTTGCTTTGTAGACCATTCAAAAACATAGTGGTTGTAACTTATCCGGGAAGGGCCAGAGGAGATTTCACAAAACCAATACAGGAAGATGATAAATCCTTTACTCTCAGTACAAAGGGACCCTCAGACTGCTCCATCTTAGAGAGACCATTTTAGGTCAAAGAGAAGACAAGACTCAGTGTGTAAATTAAGGGAGAGAGACACATAGGCTTCTTTTTCCCTTAAGGCTCTATCTTCTGCAACTGTTTTATCCACCAATTAAACAACCAGAGAAAACACCTCGGGAAGTTTTTTCAGCTCCTGTGCAGACTCCTGCCATCCGCAGTTCCTCTTTCCAGGAACAAGGGTGCCATAATTTCTGCTGTACCATGTGGACAAGGACAGGTGCAATGTGATGCCAGGATACCAGTTCTGTCTGGTTTGCCAGAACATCTTGTCTTCACACATGGACAGAACTTTCAGGGTACCATTCTGAAAACAGTGCAGCTTGTTAAGATACGCTGCCAAATCCCACAAGACATGCTGAACAAGACCTAATATTACATAAAAAGTAGCGTTAGGAGCACTGGGATGGATTTTATAGAACTACATACCAGTTGTGCTTACTTGCAAAAATTTTTTTAAATTTATTACTTGTACTGATTCAGAAGATGGGAAATTATCCATATTTTATTATCTGCTTACATTTTTACAAAGCCATCACTATGGCTAGCAAATAAAACCTGCAATAAACAGCTTTCAAGAAGGTACCGGCCAACAGACAACCTGAGAAATACTGACAGCAGAATGGAGTTATCTTCCACAAGATACACCTGGCTTGTGAAGTTGTGCCACAAATACAAGTCAATTTGGCAGATGGGGGAAGAAGCAACTGATGCAGACAGATAACCTTTTGTCTCTTCCAAAGCATCTTGAAGGTCAACCAAATACCCACGGTGATTTTGAGGTGTTTTGATAGCTAGGTAATCCTCCTACAGGGAGCAACAGCAGTGAGCACAGCAGCATGATGTCCTGACACAAGCATTTAACAAGCAGCCTTGTTTTCAGAGGAAAACACTAATTGACATGAATGCAACTTAAGTCAAATTTTCTGAGCTGTATTCGGTTTTAATCCTTTCAACCACATTTCATCCATAATAACAAATATAAGTTTAGTGCTCTAACAAAACATTTTCACTTCCACACATGAAGCTGAATTCACTCATTAGCTGTAGCATTATTAAATCCTCACTGTTCAGTGACTTGGTTAGGAATGCATTTTGGCAAATGCTCCAAGGAACAACAGATTCCAAAGCTCTCTTATAGTCTCAAGTATCAGGACAGATGTTCTCAGCTTCTCTTCATCAAACATACATGCTAGCTACCTCTGTACAGCTCTGCTGTACTTGTGCTCCTAATGACACCCACTGGGAGCTGGAAACGCACAGCCTCATCCAGTGTTCCCTACAGCAAAACAAAGACATTGATTTTCCAGTTCAAGCAGTAGCAGCAGGTTGCCTCAGTTTCTTGCCCAGTTTCATCTTCAGCAAAACATTTGCATCTTTACAGTTATTAACCTTATCACTCCATGGTATTAAATACTGTTCTATGTTTCACTTTTAACAGAAAGCTCTGTAATTCTCTAATATTTAGCTTGTAGCTCTTTGGTGGTAAAAATACCGTCCATCAGGCTCTCAGCTAAAAAAAAAGTTCTTTTTTTCTGTTCAAGATCTGTTTTCTAAAACTAAGGGTAAGTTTGGCATGTGAGTCCCACATTGCAAGTGATCAAAACACAGAAATGTCATCAGCCTCAAGCAGCAGACAAAGGCTTCCAAAAATGAAGCCTGCAGTTGCTGCTGAACTGGTTAATAATTACCACATGGCATTGGCATTAAGACAATAATTTTAAGCCCTTTAAATAGATAATGTCTTTCATATGATGTAGAATAGGTATTTTTTAAATTTAGCTTTTTCTTGCTTTTGTTATTTTGTTGAAAAACTAGCCTGGGACCTGAAATAGAGAAGGAATGCTGAAAGAGAGTAAATGAGATACAGCAACTGAAATGAAAGAGCCTCAAGCACAATGCAGTGGTACCTACCCAACAGCTCTCTTCTCAACCTGTTGGATTCTGCAAGGCTGTCAAAGCAAAACTTAACATCTTTTAAGAAAAATCCAAGAGTAACCACCATACTCGATAATCAAATTTTTAGCTGTGACAATGAGTGTTTATACATGTTTTATAAATGCTAGGTTTGTTGAAAGCAGTCAGCTGCAGTTTTCAGAAGATCAAATAAAATAACAAAAAAAACTCAAGAAAGATTACCATTGTCCCAGAGAGTTTACAAAATGAAAAGCAAGCTGTGAGTAGAGGAGGGCATAAATTTTACAGCGTTTTTTGATTTCACACATTGGAGAATAACCTCAATCAGATTCCTTGCCTGCAAGGAAGAGAAACTCTGGCTCTGCTTCTTGACAGCCACAAATGGTGATGGGCAGCTTCATCTCAGCAAGCCTTTCTACAAATAGATTCCTCTAATATTGACCATAACCCAGCCATGGCATCTGTCAGCTCCATCCTGTCCCAAATTCCCCTGCCTCGACCAGCAAATCCATACTTGTTCAGCCTCACAGAGACAACACCGTGTTGGTTCAATAGACCAAAGTGGGATTCCAGTTCTACTCACAGCACAACTGTGTACTCCCACTTCTGGAAATACCTTCCTACTTTACAGCCACATCTTTAAGCTTCTCAGTACCTAAAGCATCATGTTTAAATAACTTCCCATCCCCAGGAGAACATGCAGGATTTTCTGCCATATTTGTTTCAGACTATATCATGGGAGTTGGGCTTTGAGTGTACTTCAAACAAGACAGTTTGGATTAATAAAGACCATAAATTATAAATAGCCTTGTATTCTGCTCCAGCTGTGCAGAAACACCTGTGAAACACAACAGATTTAAGATATGCCCCATCCCAAACCAGAACATTATCAAAACAGATCAATACTCCACAGTAATTGAGATAGGACTAAGCTTGCAGAAACACCTCTGAAAGCTCCATAGCTCAGAAGGTGCTTCCATTCTCTGCCCACCTGTCTTATGGTATTTTTTATTTTGTTTTTATAACAGTTCACAACTCCAGACAGGTTGACAACTTATTGGAAAGGGTTTTTCTTCAGGAATGTTCTCATCATGTACTGCGTAGCACCTTTATTACATTGGTGCTGACATTTAACGCTCAATAAATCTGCAGCCCTTCAGCGAAGCTCAGCCTTACAGTTAAACTCAGATTTCTACTTTTGCCTTTGATACTTGAGGTTTTCCAGGGACCAGGAGTTGGTTGCATATCTTACATTTAATTGTCACTGGCAAGATGAATCAACAAGAAAGGGAAGAAAAAAAAAATCCTAAGCATCTTTCACAAAATTTCGCAGCTGTTTTTCTCTCAACACACAAAATCAAACTGTGTCATTCCATTCAGCTGCAGCTTGTAACCTCCCCAAGAACACTCACTGTAAAGTGAGTGAAGACTGACAGCTCTCCCAGCTAAATCTTCTGGCAAAAGCTCATCACGAGACTTGATGGGGAAGGGTCAGAGGATGATGCTGATTGATGGCTCTCTCAAAATCAGCTGATGTAATAACTTCTCAGGGGACAATTGCTCACAGAAGCAACCCCGTGAGGTGGGGAAGGCAAAGCACCAACACAAAATGGCTAGGAGGGTTCTGAGAAAAAGGACTTTTACACTTCAACTCAGAATCCTTTTACTCCAGGGGAATTGTTCAGGTTATTTTCAACGGGCAGCAGAAGTCCCTCAAGTAGAGCACTTCACAGGGGTTTGTAGCAGGGTTCAGTGCAAAGCACTTTGAATTCACTGAAGTATAACACAAAGGAGAATTTAGTTGACTCACTTGAACTGGAAGCACACAAATGATTCCAGAAGACTTTTTATTTAACACCTAATTATGTTATTGGTAACTGTCAACAGAATTAAGCCACAGAGACAATTCCCTCCAATGTTCGTTTTTTTCTTTTCTTCTAGATGTCAAAAACTAATTACAACCCCTTAATTTGATCTACAGCAGATTTCCAGAGAAGCCAGAGAGAATAGGTGCTTGAAACAGAGGGTCTGACCCCTTCAGAGGGCTGTCAAACCACCCCATCTCAACAGATGACCCTTTGTTAACATGGGCATACCAAAGTTACAAACGGGACAACCACACTTCCAGATTTTCAGCTGTTGGAAACTGGCCCTGCTCCAGCATCAGAAACAGCCTAATTCCTGATAAGTCAACAGATAATGTGACCCCTTCATACAGCAGATGACAGTGAATGAAGAGTGAAATGTGACAGCTGATGTATTCCTTGGGGTCGTTTTCCATTCCAAGCTGGAAATGAAGCATATGTAGCGCTTCACGTGCATGCAATGTATGATACATACATAGGGAAACCCATTCCTGTTGTTTTATTGCGAGATTTCTGTTTCTTATTAATGTTCCTTTTAGCCACAAACACTTAAATAAATGACAACTCCAGCTTTTCTTAAGAAAATAAAATTTCTATGACTCTGACCACAGAGTAAATCTGCAAGTCTTAAAATGCATAACAGACAGAGGTCATAGATTGAAATGCATCATGGAAACTCAATATTTTAAAATCATACTTTTCGGGGTCAATCTCATGATTCAGATATTTTACTTAGAAATCAAGTTAAGCCTTCATAATGCTGTACTTCCTAATCACAATATTTCATTTTGGCATATAACAGGCGTACACTTTAACACCAAATTTGGCTCTAGGTTGTAAAGAAATTAAATTTAACTATACTCCTTCCAGAAGCCATTTTGAGCTTTTAGTACAGTACACAATCAACATTAATGTGACATTACTGGGATGTGAAAAAGCGTCTTCCTTCCTCTGAGAGACTCTATAAGTAATTTTCTGAAACAAGAGCATGAATGTAACAAAGAAATTTTGCATAGTGATATGTTGTCTTTTTGACTGTTTATTCATTTGTCCACGCCAGATTTCCATAGTGTAAAGGTTCCCAACTTCATTATGTCTCCATAATCGCATCATTCTTCCCTGCTCCCACTGCAGCAGTGCCTTGCTGTCTCTGCTCTCATGCAGCCTCCCTTTGGCCATACCTCTTACCCCAGGATAAGCACTGAGGGCATCCTGTGCCAGGATCAAGATTATTGCAGTCTTTTTGTTCTCTCTGCCAGTCCCCATCTCATTTTTGTCAATACCTGTGTGTGCTGTTCACGAAACATTTGACAAGAACACACTGATTTTCTGCCTGGTTTTTTTTCATTTATGGTGCAGTAGAACAAGCAGTACTTCACACATAGCTAAAGCCAGGTCAAAACGTCCCCAGGAGAGGGCTCGTTACCCAACCGCAGCCCAGCAATCGTTGTGAGAAGGTGTTTCAGAGACCTGACTATTTACTCACATGACAAGCCTTCTGCCTATCTCAGCTTACTCACCTCCACAGCAAGCACTCAGTAGTGTTTACATTTAAAATTATATTTGCCCCAACAGGCCCAGGGGCAGTTCTTTGTGGCTTCTTCAAACAAGTTTTTCTATTTCATTCTATTCAATTTCATAGCCTTCTTACAAACAGAATTTTGTTATCACTGCATTTAGCAACACCTAAAATATAGAGGTCATCTGACTAATATATAAGGAATATCATTATGATATGATTTACACAACTGTGTAAAAGGGAAAAAATGCTATTGTGAGCAAACTAGTTGTCAAGCCACAAGCACCAGCAAATTCATTAGATAAATCCTTCCCAAATTTTTAGCCATAAAAATCACTTTATAAAAAAAATTATGAGAAAATTGTAGGGCCTCTATTTGTAGTGTTTCTGTCGTGTACTCAAAGGTACATTCTCTTAAACTATTTGCAACTACCATCTGTAGCACCCAACAGAGTACAAATTATCTATCTGCCTGGCTCTGTACCCCTACTTTCCAGTGCTATTGATAGCAAAACTGGTCAACAAAATATAATTGCTACTAACTACTTTTTTATAATTTACATAATCTGTTCTTGATTAAAGCAAAATGATAGATTGTCTTTAAGAAGATAACATTCTATTAGTAATTCATACACTATCTTGGCAAGTAAACCAAAGATACCATGCTGGATTTTAGCTTTGTGCCAGATTCTCCATGGCTTTCTGGTTTAAGTAGTTATTTGCAATTGAATGTGATACACGGTCATTGGTGGCCAGGACTGACAAGGTGAAACAGTCTCAACTTGCACCACAGGAGGCTCAGGCTGGATTTAGGAAAAGTTTCTTCACTGAAAGAGTGGTTAAGCACTGGAACAGGGTCCCCAGGGTTTAGTGGCCCATGGTGGTGTTCAGTCAAAGGCTGGACTTGGTGATTTTGGAGGTCTTTTCCAGCCTTAAGGATTCTATGATTCACAAATTAGTATGGCTCCAACAAAATAGCAGGCTGTGTCACAGCATTCCAATCTGAACAATATGAACAACTCAGCACCTGGCCCAAGATGCAGAATGCAGCATTAAAGGCTACCTAAGCCTTTAATAACAGATTTTTGTATACAAGGTATTCCACTAGGGACACAGAGTCTGTAAACAAGACAACATTTCACCTTGCACTTGTTGTTATTCATATCCATGTATGTACTTAACAGCTGAAGAGTTTTCTCTAGGGTTCTACACATTATGCTTTTTTTTTGGTGGAATAAATACATTGGGAAAAAGAAAAGCAGCCATTGCATAATTCATTCAAAATCACCTACCATTACACAACTTCAAACACACAGCACAAGAGACAATGCAATACCTGCACTTTGTTCATTTTCAAAGACAGAACTGACCCTAAGACACAAGAGAAGGTACTAAACTACTAGGATGGCATGCTAATACTAAAGTGAAATATTCATTTTAATTACCTTTCATTTCACCTTATAAAAGAAATAATCAGCAGATGTATCTTTCAGCAACACAAAATGATTTTTAATTAAAAAGTCTTCCATGGATTATTTTTTTCCCAGTATACATAACAAGACATTTTGTTAGATTTATACTTTGAAGCATGCTAATCATAGAGATAAAGTGTACAAATGGATGCTTATTGACACATACTCCTCATGAATAATAACATTACTTTTTTTACTGATTCATCTTGCTGTCATTTGAGGAGATTTTTTAATGCTAAACCCCAACATTTTATCAAAAGAGTAAGATACTGGGTATATGCAACTAATCCAAAAGTTTCCTTATAAAAGGCTAGCACTAGAGTTTCAACTACATACCTAGGCAGTTCAGATTTCAGTTTAATTCAGTTTTGATGCTCTTACAGGATCACAGTCTAGTGCTGAATTTCATACTGCATACACAGCTTTCTGAGGCAGACTCCATGGGGAAATACAGAACTCCTTTCTTTCTTAATTTTTTAAATTGTTACAGACCATATAGTTTGGATTGATTTTTCTGATTTGATTATCCTCCCCAAGGACTACATAAATGAAACAAACCTTCAGGCTACATATATGTTGCTCCCATTTTCCCTTTCTAGATGCCAGGTCTCTCATTAATTTGATTCTATCCAAAATGTGAACATTAAACACAAAGACTGTTTAATCCACTGGGGAAAAAAAAAAAGAGTAATCCATTAATATTCCTGAAGTGAAAGCCACATCTATGGAGTTTATTTTTCATGAAATATTTAAAGCAGTCTAACAAATATATAAGCTGCTATTCTACCTGTATCCATAGCCTATCAGAAAATTTTCAATCATTGTAAGAAAATAGTGAGTCACCAGAAAGAACTAAAACTTTTGCTGAAATATATTCAGTCATGACATTCCATCAAGAATGAATCCTGAGCTCTAGAAGTTAAATTTTCATCAGTGCCAAAAAAAGATATTTAAACCCTCAACTGAAAGAACTGAAAAAGAAAGATGAGAGATTCAAAGACACATCCTGTATGAGCACCATGACTATTGATTGGTTACTAGTAGAAGAATCAACCTATTTTCAAATCCCTTTTTAATGATAAATGGTAAAAACTCTTTGGAAGTCATGAAAAGAAAAACTGTACAATCCCTGAAAGCTTCTGATAATGACAAAATTAACTTCTGCATATCTCTGCTCATAGAGTTAACAATATTAAGAGGGAGGTGTGTTAGCAGATGCCTCTATATCCATTTAAAATAATGTTTAACTCAGTGAAATAATTCTCTTTTTAATCAGCAATGCTTTAAAAGCTAAATTACAGTTAGAGTATGTAATGAAGAGATAAAAGTCTCTGCATAAAAATCAAAATTAATATAAAGAAATGAAGTTATAATTGCTTGAGGAGAGGAAACTATCTATGAGACAGTTACAAAAGGCAAATCACAGCAGTTTCACAGAACTCTTGATCAAAGCCTGCTTTTCTTCTAATCTCAAGTTTTCTGAGGACCCAAAGCAGAATTTCTGTAAATTTCAGGACAACACAAAAAAAACCTGATATTCCCAGATCATATTTGATAGAATTTCTTAAGTTTGAAATGACTGTCTACTTTTGAAAACATCGGAAACACTGTTACAGGGTACTCATGAGTATCATAAATCAATTTAGGAAGTCTGTTAAATAACAGCATCTTTCCTATTACCCAGGAGAAGCAGCAAGGTTCTGTACTTTATTGTACATTATTTTAAAGATCCAACTTACCTGTTTTACAGCATTTTCAAGGTAATGAAGCTCATAGAGAAATTATCCTTTTTATTAACTCAACACATCAGCTTTTCATAAGTTCAACCAACTGCTAAAGAAATAAATGGAACAAGATATGCAAAATGGATATGATTCTTGAGATTAGGATGCTATATATTTCTCAGTTACCAAGACAGCACTATGTCACATCCTCTAGTTCAAATTAAATCACGAACTTTCACACATAAGAGCAGTAATGGAAAAGCAATTTGCAAATTTTCAGCTTACTAGTGGGTGGCAGGCCAGCACCTGCCAATTGGTGTTAGCATCAGACTCTGTGTATTCTATATAAAATGTATTAATTACATAATTTGAGACATGCTGCTTGAAAGGTACACAAACAGTCATCTAAGGATACCACTAAGGTTAATTCTTTCTCTGTAATACAGCTCTAGAGATTATGTATTTCCATGGATAACTGTTCATAATTTGTACCGAATATGTACTGCTTTAGTCCTTTGTCTTGCTAGAAGTTTGCAAAGGTTACAGAAAAAATTCCTAGGAGGTGTTGAGTTCTGAGAGTAACGCAGGGTGTGAATGCATGAGCTCTCTGAAAATAAAACACCACTAGGTAGCATCTTTGGATGCTCTGGATTACCAGCGAATGCTTTGCTGACACTTCAAGGCAGAATTTATCATCACAGTCACGCCCTACAAAGCTCGGCTCCTCAGGCAAATTCTGATTTGCACCTTGCAGTCCAACTGGGAACCAGCACCCTGAAATTAAGATTCCATTCAGTGTTGGCTTTATTTCATCTTGAGAAATACATTGCTATTCAGACAGCCTGACTGCTGCCTTTGCAGCTTAATATAGCAGCTCTTCTTCTGCTTTATGAACGTACACAGTCTTTTTCTTCCAGCAGCTTCACAGTTCTACAGTCAAAGAAATTAATCTAGACCATGCTGCCATTATTCAGAGGCACAACTAACACAGTCTTTTTAACAATAGGGCAACTGAAATGTTTTTCAATCTTGCAGCTGTAACCATGATCACAAGAGATCGCCTCCCACCTCATACACTGTTTTGCCAAAGCAAAACTCGATTGCACCGAGTTATAAACCAAACCCATAGTCTGCAATCTGATAGAACGTCTCCAGACAGAGCCAAAATTAAACTCCTGGAGAACAGCAGCTGGGAAAGAACTAATGTAATTTCACTTTCATTGCAGAAACGTATACAGATTATGCCATATCATAGGAACTGGTTGGATCTTAAATCCCAGCTAGAAAGATGGGATAATGGGAAGAAACTTATAGTGAATGTTCAAATGAATCAAGTGCCTGCATTGAGTTCTTCTGATATTTGACGGTTTTGCTTCAAAGGAATTGGTAATCCCAGGAAATCAGAATAGAAAGTAGTTCTGAAAATCTTTCAGACAAAAAAAAAAAAAAAAATTGATTTTCTTTCAGTCAATATGAACAGTACAGATACATTCATATGGATTAATCTGATGGTACCTATAGATTAAGAAGAGGGGAACAGATTCTCAAAACACTGCTCCTGTGATAAAGTAGCTATTTCTGGAGAGAGGTATTTTCACAAGTTACTTTCTTTTCTGTAGCTTTTGTTTCTCAGTAAAAACGCGTATTTCTTTCATTAGCATTTCTTTCTTTTATCATATAGAATCTTTTTTCTTTCTTCTTCTTCTACCAAAATGTCTAGGCTAGAGCTTTCAAAACAAAAAGGGAGAGCATTCTCTACCATCTGAGAAAGAGACAATACTGGAATAAACCTCTAACAACATGAATTAAACTTAGGATTTTCTTTGACACATTTCCAGATAAAACGTTAAAAAGTACAAGAAAAGTATCTGTGGGCTGAAATGGACAGTAAAACACTAAAATAAAATGAAAACATGATTACTTCTTCTTTTTTTTTCACATGGTCTCCGCAGATAATTGATATTAGTAATTTAAAAGCTTAAAACTGTACATTTTCCTTTCTTTATTACTGCAGTAATCCAATTGAAGGTGTCAGCCTAATTTTAAATTAAACATATGAAGTCTTGCCTTGTTTTTGTTCTGCAAGGAATTGGGAATATCCATTTAAGTAGCCTGAGGTGTCTGTAAAGCTCTTTCTTTGTGACTCTGTCCATTCACCTGGAATGACAGGCTAGTGAAACATCAGTAGTTGAGATTACAGATCAGAAACTGACATTTAAGGTCATGAGTACCAAAGTTAGCACTCAGTTTTAAGGCCAGTGCTCTTCAATGTTTTTATAAAGGATCTGAATGCAGGAATGGGAGGTACACTAAGTAAGTTTGATGATGATACTAAACTAGGAGGAGCTACAGACTCCCTCAAGGATAGAGAGTCCTTGCACAGAGTCCCGAACAGACCAGAGAGCTGGGCAATCACCAATCATGAAATTTAACCCCCTAGGAGGGGGTAATCCGTACAAAAAGGGGTTATATGTACAAATGGGGGAACAAGAGGCTGGAGAGCACCTCCACAGAAAGAGACCTGGGGATCCTGTTCAATGGCAAGTTGAATCTGAGTCAGCAGTGCCCTGGCAGCCACGAGGGCCAACCCTGTCCTGGGGGCATCAGGCAAAGCATCGCCAGCCAGTCGAGGGAGGGGATTGTCCCACTCTGCTCTGAACTGGGGCGGCCTCACCTTGAGTCCTGTGTACAGTTTTGGGTGCCCCATTATAAGAAGGATATAGAGCTATTAGAGAGTGTCCAGAGAAGGGCAGCTAAGATGGTGAAGAGCCTTGAGGGCAAGACTTAAGAGGAGCAGCTGAAGTCACCTGGTTCATTCAGCTCAGAGAAGAGAAGGCTGAGGGGAGGCCTCATTGCAGTCTACAGCTTTCTGAAGGGGGAAAGTGGACAGAGAGGTGCTGATCTCTCCCTGGCGAACAGCAGTAGGACATGAGGAAATGGAAGCTGCATCAGGGGTAGTTCAGATTGAATGTTATGAAAAGGTCTTCACTGAGAGGTTGGCTGGTCACCAGAATAGGTTTTCCAGAGAAGTGTTCATGACACCAAGCCTGCCAGAGTTTAAGGAGCATTTGGACAATGCCCTTAGTCATGTGATTCCATTTAACGTAGTCCTGCAAGGGGATTGATGAACCTTATGGGTCCCATCCAACTTAGACATTCTATGATTCTTATAAAAAGAAGAAAAACTGATTTCACAATACTTATTCATCAAATTTAATGGTGAAATCCACATTTTTTTCTCTTCTATGGGATATTCCTTTTCACATAAGTATATTTTTGCATGTCACATGAAAATACACTTATCAGTACTTGGTGGAGTATGACAGCCTACAGTAAAGCTCATCTATTTGTATTTTAAAACTAAACTCAAAACTCTAGTAAAAATGAGGAATCTTCTAAACTTTCTTTCCTTTTTTCTCTGTAATTTTGAAGAAATTAACAGGCACAAGCTCAAGATTCTTTGTAATACTTATTAAAATATTCCATGTGATATAAAGCACATAATGAAATTATGCTATGATAACACTGCGCTGTAGGGTCATTCCACAAAAAAACAGGTGTCTCTGCTTTACCTATTTATTGCCATCTTACTGTCCACTCAACTGCATCAGTACCAGGAGAATGTAACCTAAGTCCTACAGCTTATTATTAGACTGGTTTAGACAAACAGTATCCATGAATTCACAAGCAGAGGAGACTCCCAGGTTCACTGTGTGTGGTAACCACCTCCAGAATTCCCTGAAGTACTAAATGCTGAAAGCCAAAAGAATATTTCAGGGAAACTGCTGCTTCACGTATTTTTTCTTTCCTCCATATGCATTGGCTGCTTCCAGCAACAGGGCAACAGGCTAGAAAAACCTTCCTAGCTTTATGTTCCTTATGTAATACATACATTGCACCATGCATTATGCACTATACAGTGCAGTGCTCATTATGCAACACATACTTTATATAACACACTGGCAACTGCAGAACCAGGTAACTATGCAACGTAACTTATTAACCCAAATCCATGCAGCAAACTCTGATCCTGTGAAACACGTCATTAAAAACCTCTTTTTTTAAAAACAAACAAACAAAAAACAAAACAAAAAAATCCAAACATTTTTAAAGAGTAAGAAAATCAGGAATAGAAGCCTGATCTGCTTCTGCTTGGTAATCAATACTTTTTTGACTCCAAGAGTCAGATATGCAAAAGCTGCAGCCAAAGTCCCAGATCCATATTTTCATCAGGAAAAGGTCTGGCCAGAGAAACACAAGCCTCTTTATTTCTCATGCAATGCTGATCATGCACAAACTAAATGCATAGAATGCCTCAGTTGTAGGTATTTATAGGGACTTAATTCAGAAAAGTAACATTACAGTTTTGTGCACTGGCCTGAAAGAGGCTAAATAAAAATGCTTATGCTTCCATCACTTTATCTTAAATGGGAGAGCTCTTACTGCGGTTTGTTACAGTAATGAGTTACTACACTGAGTTATAATGTAGTAGTGTCTCTGTTACTCCACACTTTATTGAGAGGGAAAGGATTCACTATTCATAATAGTGAGATATTTATTGATGAGAGCCTTAGTAACAAAGCAAAATCAGCAGAGTACTACATGACCTCTTTCCAGATTTGCACAAGATATCTTTTTGAATCTCTATCTTATTGAGCCTCCGCCAAAAGGTGAAAGCATGACAGGTATTAAAGAGGGTAATTAATGCAATGGTTGGTTGTGCCTTACATTCTTTATAAGGTAAAATGTAAGGGCATGACAGAAAAAGAGGTCAGCTGTAATCAGTGAGTGAGGAACTAATCTGCAGTATGTGCTGTGGTGTTTCAGATCAACCCAGTTTACATTAATCCGTGTGATCTGCCTGCAGAGACTCCCAGCACGTGACACCGAAAACAGTCAGCACGGGAGCCACAAGAAGACATCGTAATGTTCCTGCAGACTAATGTTTTCATGGGAGGCAGGGGGAGAAGCACTCAGCACAACTCACCACCTCATAAGGAGTGGAACTGACAGCATAAATAAGATGGATTTCCAAGCCAAGTACATCTTACTGAATTTATATGTCACTTTGGTATGTTTGCATTCAACACAAGCCAACAGCAACTCACTTTTATGCCTTTCTGCGTACAACATTCCGTGGTTCCAAAGATAAGTTTAGTAACAACCTCTTAAGAATGCAAATGTAAAATACCTCTTGTTTTCCAAGGGAACTCTCACCTCCTTCCAGTCCTTCAAAGTCCACTGAAGGACTTCCATGAATAAATCTCATTGTGGAAATCCCAAGCCTGTTGCTGAATGAACAGCAAGCACCTTTCAGAGGTGGCACGTCAGTGAACCCTTCCCTCCCTCCATGAAATAAAAACTGCACACAGTCAAAAAGCTGCAAGGAAGGGCAGTCACACACACAAATGTGCTGTTTGATTTGTATAAATAGCTTTCCATTAAGTACCATTAAAACCAGTCATAAACCCCAGTTTATATTCCTGCAATATGCTTCAATTTCCAGTTTACACTTGGTTTGTACATAAATGGTTTTTTGCTCTTAGGCAAACAGAGATGACTATTGGTTCCTTCGTGGAGCTCCACATGCCAAACTCTTTATGACCCAGGGACTTTATTACACACATCTCCATGCCCAAATGTGACATTACTGATCTGAGCTTTCGTTTTTTCTGCACTCACCAGCCTCCATCTGAAACAAATCCAACTATACAATGCTTTTCTATACCCAGTTTTCTCTAGGATCCAAGTTCCTTGGATCCCACGTTCCAGCTGGGATTTATTTTTAGTCCAGATGCATTTGTTCTAAGCGTCAAAACATGCAAAGAGACCTGGATCTAGTGTTTCCTGTGGTTAGCATTCATTTCTCAGTAGAGCTTACAGTTCAGAAATACAATTGTTACAGGAGCATTTCTGTGGACAATGTAGGATTGTTTAAGATGCAGAGGTATGGCATTTATCAGCCAACAACAAATCTGGGCCCCTTCACTGTATTCAGCCTTTCCAGTATTTTCAGGAAAGTACATATTGATAATACAGTAATTATATTAATTGAAGAGACACATGATGAACCACTGGGGTTAAAAGGGCTGGAATTCATGCCTTTTCCATTCAGGTTCAAACTATCAATTTCCACAATTCCCAGCAAAATAGCATAATGCAATCTTTCCTTCTAGCCTAGTTTCCCATTATTATATTTTTCAAAACTTATTCTTTATCTCTCGCTGCAGAGACAACCAGAAAGGTTTTTCTTCTGTGAAAGATGACCATGAATTTTCCTCTTCAAAACATAAAGAGTCTGTAAAACAGAAGATGTAAACTGATAGAACTGCCAACTTCAAAAGACAGATGAATGCTATATTGCCCCAAGGAAGACTATTTGGGGTCAAGACTCAGGTGATTTCCCTTTAAAATACTCTTATATCTGAATGAGTCTTTGAAAACGTTTTGATAAGCAGAGCAGGGTGAGGGTACAACAGATAATTTCCTCTCCTGGGTTATGAGGTGTTGCCTTGCCTGCTGACATCTCAAAGAAAGAACTTTTCAGACCTAATTTGAACCATTACAGAGCAAAGTAACTCAGGTGAGCCCAGGGCAAGCCTGCCTGACTGCCTCTCAGGCACAAAAAAACCTGCATTCCATTGAAAATTGCCAAAGACATCTTTGCCTCACTGTTGCCACTGCTGGCAACATAGGCAGCAAGACATTTATAAGATATACCCATAATTCAGATGAAGGCATCAAGGTCTGGAATGCCTCAAGAATGTATTCAATAAACCGGATTAATTAACAGCTTCTTATATTCCTTGTACACTTTCTGAGACAATGTTTATCTACCAGCATAGTGGGAGACCATCAGTGCTCTCAGAGGCCTGGATTCCCTGGGAGAAAACCCTTCTCTTCGGACTGTGTGACTGCCACACTGGTATGTGTCTAGATTCTTAAAGCAGAATCGTTCCACCTCATTCTGTAGAACTACACAGAGAGCCTGGTAAGAACCTACTCTAAGTAAGTAGCAAATAATTTACAGTGTAGTAAAAGGTTTTATATGTATTTATTCAAAATAAGCTATATAACTGACTTTTCAGAAATTCACCAAGTGAGTAGCACATCCATCAAAAATACACACCCATTCGCAATTTTTTTTTTTTTGAGAAATATTTGTCCTGTGCACAGAAATCTATGTGATAATAGCAAGATACACTGGCTAAAATGAATTAGAAACAATACCAGTTGATTAGATTTCTATCTTTATCTATGCCAGTTAAGGATTTTTATATCATCCATTTTACTACAGACATCTGGATTTAACAATTTTACATTGTTAGAAATACCTCTAACAGAAAATATTTTAATGATAAATCACGCTCATGGATACAAAGTGTACACATGGAATAAAGCCTTTTGCATCCATAAAATTGTCCTGTGGCCACCTGTTAGAACACTGATTTTGGTTTAGAAAAAAATAGCCAATAAACTCATACCTTTTTCAACCCAAGTTTCAACCCTCTTTTAATTCTTCTCCTTAAAGAGCACTAAGAAACCAGGGTGAAAATTTTCTGTCTTAACAGATAGGTCAGAATAGTCATTGGTATCCAACTAAATGGCAAAGGAAATGATGCATAAAGAAGAAAATTGTAATGCAGCTATGGATCACTTCTGACACTTTCAATTAAGGTTTTGTTTAGTTAAGCACTTACAAATTTTAATGAGCAGTTTTGCAAAAAATTAATTAAAAGATTTCCAGTTTTCTTAAGTTGTCTGACTTCTCAAAAAAACCCGAACAAGTACTGTATTTGTGTTTTATTGTTTTCATATATTTTACTTTCAGATAGCTGCACTCCTCAGCAATACTAAATTCTGATGCTGAATTCTTTGCAAACTAAGTGCTCTACTTAGTTTCCTATTCTTTTTATTAGGAACATTTGCATGTCAAGATTCTTAAATTTGCATTATTAACCTAGTCATTTTTTAATAATTCTATTTCATGAAGGGAGGATTATTCTATCTACATGAATGCACTTAGTAAGAATTGAAAATCAACTTTAAAACTGAAAATCTCTCTCTAATTAGAGCAGAACCTAAGTAAATGCCTAGTGTGAACTTTAGCGTATTAATTTCATCTGATAATGGTCTCATTCCTGGTATTTACTGAGAATGCATGTCACTACGATACAGGAAAACTCTATATGGTATTTGCTCATATTCTTTTTATAGCAGTATTTGTAAAAACACTATATCTCCTGTGCTCCTTTGAAAACTTGTCTTTCCTTCTACAATAATTTTCATTTCTGCTACTCTTGAATTTATCAATTATCTTCCCAATGAAACACCAACTGTTAGAGGGAGTGGAGAGGTAAAGCACAATTTTATTTTGATCTATTTTCAGATGCATCAGACAGGCAGAATTCTTTCCCAATCGAAGACTGGTTTGATGGCTTATAATGAGATCCACCAGGAATGAGAATCAGCACAAAATACAGGGCTTGAGACAACTTTGCTTCAGAAAAGAAAAACAAAACAAAAAAACCTCCTACCAACAGCAGGCCTGACAATTCAATTCATACTGCAGCATCTCACTGCAATTCCTTGTTTTGAAACCCACACAGGAGAATCCAAAGGGATCCACACTTAACAGACCACATTAAAACTATGACTACTGTGACAACAGACATGTATAAAAGCATACTTTCTTATTACAGTAGTAGTCTATGATCTCTTGAAGATACACACACCTCATAACTAAACCTCTCTAAAATACTGAAGGCACCATAAATGCAGTAAGATACTCTGTGACATTGGAAAGACACTCTCTCCAGCAGCATAAAATCCCTTTGAGCTTTACCTAGACCCCAGTTTAAAGGCTCACAATTAATGGAGTTACAAGCCTCAAACTGATTCATATGTTCTGAAAACTCATTATCGTGGTATGGAAGTCACTACACTGACAAATTAAGGCCTCAGTCATACAATGTCATTAACAATATGTAGATACAATATCAAGAATTTAACTCATGATCAGCTTTAAGTGCCTCGGATTCCCAAATAACAAAGGCTCATCTCAACAGTTTTTACACCTTGCTCTAAGCTCTCAGCACCATGTGCTGGCATTTTAACCTGCCTGAGGAGACTGAATTATATGCACTACACCCATTAGAAAGTATTTGCAGTATTAGCTAAAACACAGGAAAAAGTTTATAATTAAAAACATGCAACTAATGTATCTCAATGGCATTTTTTTAGTTGAAAGAAAACAACGCAATACGCAGACAACCACTCCTAGGGCATTTCACAATTTCAATATTTACGAACATCATTTCTTTCAACAAGGCTTAATGTCCCTCTTGAAGTTGTTCAGGAAATTTGCCCAGGTTGCATTCACTGAAAACACAGGGGATTTGAGTGATACCATGAATATTCCAAGAGTGCTGCATTTCCTATTAAACAGCAATGCATTTCTACTCCATCTAAAACAAGAGTAATGGAGTATCCGTTCTCACAAAAATGAAGTATGCTCTTAAAAGCAATGACTTTGTTTTTATTAATTTCAATAGAAACTTTAAAGTAGTTTAAATAAATAGTGACCTACATTATCATACTCTCAAATTTTACTTTTTCTCAATATTTCTCAAACACAGTGTGAACAATGTGCTTGTTGAAAAAGCAGGAATGTGCAAGTTGTGGGTTACAACCCATTGTTAAATCTCAGTCATAGAGGAATGCTAGAAAAGTTTGCAAAATCAGAGATGTTGTTATCTACAGGGCAATTAATTTGATTTTCCAAGAAGCACATTCCCTGACTGAATTCATGTGCATGCATCTGTGGTATGTCAGACATCAAGCTGTTCTATCCTCTAAATCAGAATTAAATACAATAGCTAAGGTCCAAGGAAAAAAGTCCTCTCTCTGTTTAAATATCTTGATGCTATTAGTGGCATGGCAGCTATTACAGATCAAATAGTGTGATTCATATTTCAGAATCTCTGTGTACTTTTAGGGAAAGGGAGACAGTGATTCAAATCAAGAACCAGAAATAAACGAACAAGCTAAAAAAAAAACAAATCAAAAGCTATAAGCTACTCATAACTGTCCTTTTGGAAAATAAGAAGTTTTCACAGGAGAAAGATCAGGAGCACTTCATCTAGTTGCTATTTTCATTCTTAGGAGCACTAATACACTATAGAAATATTACAGAATTAATTCCACCCATAGCTTTAAGCTTCCTGCTTCCAGCAAGGTTGATTCCAAAAAGACATTTATGCTTGCTTGGAGAGCAGTCAAACGCAGTAGAAATGGGCTTTTGAGTCTACAAAATTTTTACAATCATATCGAAGAACTTGTACTGTTTGGTGCTCTGTCTATGAAAGAGCCTTCCAAATACACCATCAAAGATAAACTTTGTGCTATGAGAGAATGATTTAACCTCTCTAATATGCCTTCACTTGGCTTTGAAAGATCATTAATGAAGGCAGTTATTGCAACGTCAACCTCAGAAATACCATTAAAACATATCAATACATTTATTGATGTATAAGATTGACCTTACAACCCTTGTTACCACAGTGTGTGCTTTGCTAGTCAAAATTTTTTAGAAGTGTTTAAAAACTTAGTTGCTTAACAGCTGCCTATAGAAAGAGTCCACGATCACTCTTCATTCACTTCTCATTAGAGTCCAGAATTCTAACTACATGGTATCATTTTGTGTCCTTTTCCATCCATTTAAGATGGGTTTGCAGACTTAAATATCACAGCTTATTTTCTATTTCTGGGATGAATATTTAAAATAGCTTATTCACTATCAGTGCCAACATGCTGACATACCACAAGGGTTTTTTGCATGAAAAAAAAATCCCTTGTGTTCATGCAACTAAGCAAGTTTTTCTGTTAAGCAGAATGTTCGTTCCTTCCTGTTCCTCACAGAAATCTATTATAAAAGTTACCCAGCACAGCAATTCTATTTTAGTTGATGCTACTCAGGGACCACCAGGCTAAGCAATGCCAGCCTTCGGGCAACTGAAGTACAGCTAACACTAGCAGTGCAGGCTGAATCTCTTGTAGACTGAATAATATATTGCTTTCTAAAAACCTCATATGCATGAATATAGCCACACCTTAATTATATCCACTCTGTTAAAATATAACTCCAATTATCTCTATTATCATAACTGTTTCTTCTATCCATTTCTGCTTGCTGAATTCCCCACAGCCTTTAAAGTACCCAGTACAGCCACAGTGACATCAAGCTATACTTTGAGTGAGCTGGACTGCTGTTCATATTTGAAGAGTGTTGCTGGGTAGGCATCTGAGGTCAGTTTTCTTTGAAATGATCACTGGAGTAAGGCATACGAGCCACAACTGCAAAGTCAGCTGAGCCCATCTCCCAGTTATCCCAGGGTTGTGTTTTATGGATGACTTTTTGATTGGGATTCAGCTATGCTTCTTTCCTTAATCCTGAGCCACAGTAATTGCATTACTGAGATGGCAGTGCCTAATTAGTTCTGGAAATGGTAAAGAGCTCCAAGAAGGGTATCTTGGCTTGTAACACTCAAGACAGAGTTCATCAGAAATAAATATTCTCTGTGTATAAGCCAGCTCACTGAACTAAACACAGACTCAAAACAGTCTGTGGTCTGACACTCTTAAGCTGGTTTTAGATTTGCAAGAGCTGCTCCCTAACATCTGAATTACCATCCTGGAATCCCTTGGTTGCAAGCCATCTCAGTAGTCCCCATCCCACACAAATTTGGTAGGTATTTGAATCTTACTGTCAAACAAGTAAGAATAAGTGAGGTTCTGCAAATGACCAGCTGCTGGAAACAGGAGTCTCATCTGTCCCATTCTTCACCCTCTTGGTGAAGCACAGGCATTTGCTTCAGAAGATGAACAGTCCACAGAAGTCATCAACACAGCTCACGTAATCAGTGTCTACCTTTTTTGTAGCATTTTTTTTCCTTTTTTTCTCTCAAAACTGAGAAGGACCTCATCTAAAGGAAAAAATTCAGAAACTAAAACATAAGCCTACTATTGCAAAAATATTAAGAGAAAGTTAGTCTGCTCTACCAACACTAAGTTGCATAAGGGTTCTGGGCTGATATAAATGACAGATGGCAAATAGCTGCCATTTATTAATGACGTAAATCATCACAGTAAACTGACACTGCTGTCACACAAGTGTCAAGATTATTATTCAATTTTATAAACAAAGTCTAAAGGAATTACCATATCAGACAAGAATTTTGTCTATCAGCTCCAGCGTGTTGCCTCCAGCAACAGCAGAGACACTTATGCTTAGGAAGAAAACCAGCTTCTGTCTGCAATGTAACTAAATGGCCTCCAGTTGAATTGCCACTACTTTTGGTGCTGACTTCTTTCCACAAACAGACTGGGAAAACCCTACAACTGCAGTATTTTGGAAAAGGACTACAGTGCAGGAACATACAGTAGTTCTTCAGACCAGGGACTCTGGTCCTTCTGCACATTGTGGATGGGGGAGATTATGTCCAAAGTAAGAGGAATGTGGCCAATGAAAACGTTATTGCTAAGAAGCTAAAGTGCATTCAAATAAATAGTATTTAGGGCAAAGATCATCAAGCAGCTGTTTTCAGAGGAAACTTTCATACATATTTCAATTCAGCTCAGCAAATACTGGCTGACACAGGAAGCAAAGGAATCATTGCCAAGTAATAAGGAAAACTCTCAGTGCCCTCACTAACTACAGAAAAAGAGGCTATGACTTTCTTAAAATAATTTTGGGGGTTTTTTTAATAAGAAAGAAATTAAAGCAAGACTTGACAAACAGTTTTATTAAAACCATTCACTCGCTTTCTCTGAAATGCAGACTTTGGCAAAACTATTTTCCCACTTATTAAACCAACCAAATTTTTATTTATTAGGTACGTTAGATTACGTCTAAACACCTCCTTTGATTTGCATGGCTCAGGATGTCTTGGAGATCTACCCTCTGGAACACAATTTTCTATACTACTGTAAGATAAGCATGTAACAATCCATAGCTTTGCTCTGAAGCTGATGTACCATGGGATTCTGACCAGCACTGCCCTTTGATTCTAATAAGATTCTCACTACCCGGCGCACAGGGCAGCATAAGCCAAGTGGCTGAACTAATCAGCAGGTGATTCCACCTCATCAGCTTCAGCTGGCCCAGGGAATGGCAAACATCAGCACAGCTCTGCCTGCACCACATACAGCAAGCTCCAGCACTGGGCCCCGGCAGCAATGCCTCCATTAATGGAGTTGGAAAGCCTTCCGTGACACAGGCAATATAGCAGAGATCTCTATAGGAGAGATCTAGGGCACAGATATATTACCAAAAATATTTGTTCCAGTAGCTTTTTGATTAAGCAATAATGCAAAAATACAGCCATCAAACATGAATTAAGGCCTGCTGCAATTAAGAGGGTGATCTATTTAGACAGCAATTTGTGATTTCACTTTTCTAGCTATGCCCTGACAGACGTGGCTGGCTGTACTCACAGAGCTGAATTAGGTGGTTCATCTAAAAGAGAGGAAATTAAACTTGGCCAGCAGGGTAGCTTCTGGTGATTGCACCTCAATTAGACATAATTATTTCAGGTCCTAGCACCATAGTTTGAAGACACAGATCTCCACTAAGCGATTCCCAACAGCTCACCAGTTTCCTTTGCTCTTATGTTTTATGAGGCATGCACACTCCATGCACGGATGTTTGGTGTCTTAAGGAAAGTTTCTCTTGCAATGTGCTGCCTGCAGGAAGCTGGCTCCTTACCCATGGTTGGCAGATGGCATCATCAAAGCAGCACAGCTGTACTGTAAGTAACTCCTACACTAAATGAATTACTGCCTCTGCTAATGGGAGTCACTGTCTCAGATATGAAAACATCACAATCCAAAGGATTGAAAAGGCAACTGGGCAGCAGGGGTGGGGACTGGAGTGCCTTATCCTCTCTGTTGAACATCCCTGGTAAATCTGCCAAGTGGCAGGTGTCCCCTAGAATGAGATGGCTCTCATATGAACAGCTGGAGGAACCAGGGTGTTCAGAGCACTTTCTGAGTTCGTGGACTGAAAGTCCTAAAGCCATCCAGCACTGCTTTATTTTTCTAGCAACAGAGGTGGCACAGAGAAAACCATGATGTCACTGCTAGTATAGGATGGAATCCTTGTTCTCCAATTCTATTAGCATAATACCTATGAAGAACTTTCTTAATCACTGCTCAAAACAGTTTTCTACTGCTGGTCTGCTCTACAAAGGATCAGCCTGGTCGCTCCAGTGGCCATCTCAGTGCTGTCCAGTGGGGTCTGCCAGCTACATCCCTCACAACCAGTCCAACCTCCTGATCTACCTTCCAGGCAGAACAGCCACTGTTGACACATGAGTCTCTCTGCTGGAAGGTTTAAACAGGCTCTGATGCTTCGAATACGTGACAACCTTCTGCACACAAAATCCAGTTTGTGCATTCCATGGAAGACAGGTTTATCAGCAATGCCATACTACTCATGTACAGCACTTTGTAGGAACAAAACAGGCAGCCTATTTATACAGAGGAGAAGATTCTCCCCAGTCACCTATTCCAATGACATATGTGGAAATTTCTGCATATTTTTGCCTGTAAAACGACAATGATGCTGTTAGGTGTATGATTTACACCTGGATAAAACTGGTACAATACAATTAAAAATGGAAAGGCTAAAAGCAATTTACTAGTGTAACAGAAAAAAAATGCAAGCTTTTATTTTACGCCACAAAATATATTTCAGTATACAAGGGAGGTGAAGCTCTATCAGTACATTTTCAGAAATTATTAGGTCTGTTCTTTTCATGGTAAATAAGTATTATTTAGCATTGCAAAATATTACTCTGTTATTAAGTGGTTCACAGACTGTGAACAGATTGAGTTTTGGTGTGATTGTAAAGCCACAGACAACTCCTGGAACAACGTGGAAGTTAAACCACTGTGCAAATACCAGCTTTTGAAAATGAAAATAAGCAAAACCCAAGGAAAAAAACAAACAAACAAACAAAAAAACAAAACAAAAAAACACGCACACACAAAAAAAACCAAAACAACGAAAAAAAACAAAAAAAAAAAAAAAAAAACAAAAAAAAAAAAAAAACCAAAAAAAAAAAAAAAACAAACAAAAAAAAACACACAACACCCCAACCTTGCCTAAAGGGCGTCTTGTGCCAGATCAAGGCTGAATGTGGTACATTATTTTTACAGAACATCAGATAGGAAGCCAGTAGGAAAGTCTCCTTATTCTGCCCACCGAGAAGACAGCTGGACTGTAGAACAAACAGAACCATTAAACTAAAGTTTTTGCACAGCTGCAGAAGCTCCTTAAGCTTTGGTGATGTGTGGGGAAATCAACATTATCAGAGGATTCTGATTGCCTTACACACTTTCAAAGGAAGTCCATCAGTGTGAGAAGCTGGGGGTAGATACACAGACAAGTGCAGACACAGATTATCAGCACACTACATTAAACCAAAAAAACTCCACATTGCTGTATTGTCTGCACACCAAATAAATAAGCATTTGCTTTGTTTAATCCATTCCAGCAAAAAAGATGGTCCTAAGTTTTTAAGTAATGTGGTTTAAAATGCAACTCCTGACTGGAGAGAAAACACTGTGTTAAGTGGTTCACAGGCTTTATGTTTATAGTTTTCTATTTGTTTGCTTAAAATCTATTTTTTGCATGGAAAAGAAGTTGTCCTTTGTCAGGAGTAAATAGAAATGTTATGTCCATACACGATTCTAAATGCCATCTGAAAACTGGTTACAGTGATAGTTAATGACTCTGTACGCAATATTATGACTGACCAAATCTGATCAAAAACAGGCTGCTAATTTAAAGATTTTTCTTTTAATCTTTGCTTCTTATCAACCTTTGTGTAAGACAATAAACACTTTTGGTTCTCTCTCTGCAGATACAAGAGACTGCTTCACAGTCTGTGTCTTGATGAGACAGAGTAAATCCCCCAAGGCCAACTGCCATAAAGTCAGCAAATATCCTTGAAATCTTACTACTTTTCTTTTTTCTTTTCCCCTTTTAATTCACACTATGCTCTTATGTGGCTTTCCACTTCTTTATGTCAAAAACCATTAAACTGATTAAGTACTTAATAATGTTGAAACAAGAGCAAGAACAGATCAAAGAACTAGCTGCTGTAATTGGAAAGTCTTGCATCTGTCATCAGCAGATCAGCTCACGGCCCTAGCACAGCACTGCTGGACAGACCACACTATTCAGAGATACAAAGCGTAGACTTAAAATATACTTAAAAGTCACTTAAGTGTAGACTTACATCAGCTCCGTGCACATCTCCCTAGGACAAAAACCTGGAGTCAGCCTGCAGGAAAGTCAGCATAGCAATATTTAAGTTTGCCCATGAGATATGAGGGAATCATGACATATTATAAAAAAATGGAATAATGAACAAAAGGACTACATCAAGGTGCTAATTCCTTTTATTTTGCTTCCCAACACCAATGGCCCAGGTAAGAAACCCCACTGAAAGCCTGTTATTATCCTAAAAAACAGAATATATTGTCCTAGAAATAGAGAATTGGCTGAAGAGGTTTAGTACACATTTTGCTGCTTGGTGACCGTCTGCACGTGTTTGTGCCTCTCACAGCAAGCTGGTGTCTCATGGGGCACTCCTATGGCTGTCCAGTATCAATGTTATTTCAGTAATGGATTTGCACCCGTCTTTTACATTTAATTTTCCAGCTTCACAGAGAATGGAAATGCCTCAAAATTAAAAGTTTAAAGTTAGCAATCCTTCTAATCCAATTTATATGTGTGTGTGAAGCTAATTAATACACTAACTTTTTCCTTGGATTTCACCTCCATGTCTGAAGACCTCTTTCTCTCATGGACTAAGGAATGGTCTAGACAGATACACATACACAGAAATATTCTTATGGAACAGTCATATAAATATTACAGCAGTCAACACATAAATGGGTGGGTGGTTTGTGGAGTAAGGCCAATCCGCTACACTAACCTCTGAAGTCTATTACCCATTCCTGTTTGTTATTATAATATCCATGACTCCCTGTACCAAACTTAATTTGCTGTTATAAGGAATATAAAGCATGTGCTAATAGCACACAAAGCAAGGTAACGTGCAGGTCACGAGAAAGCAAAAACTGGAATAAAGTCAGAACGTACAAGCTCTTTTTGGTCTTACGTTCCATAATCAGTCATTTCCGAGAGTGCAGGGTATGATATGTTGCTATCTACATCATGCAATTCCCCTGGACTATCTCTACCACAGCAGGGAACAATTAAATCCTAAAAATTGTGTCCTGAAAGACTTCTAAGAGCAACATGTCTGTTTTCTTAGAGACACTTAAGCACAACTAATTTATTTGCTCTCCTCGCCACCCTCAACTTCTTATATTAAATACTAGCTCTGTGAAAAATGAAGCATAGCCATGACTCTGGACGTCATTAAGTTGTTTGAGATTGACAGATAAAGAAGCAGCACCCAGACAGATCTGGCTCGCTTATGCTGTCAGCCCAGAGAAATTAGGACCCACAATCAAATGAGATTCTCAGCGCTAGCTGAGGTGACAGGACAACTTTTGAATACGTCAGCTGTTGAATATTCTCGGCATCCCATCTCCCAGAGACACTTAACGTGTCAGCTGTCTGGATAATTTTCTACCAAAAAGAGAGGTAATATATGATTTTACTTGAGCAAGTGAGATTCACAGGAAGAGAGCTGAGAGAACCCTGAGCACATGGGGAAGAGGAAAAGTGGCATGAAACAACAAAAGGGGAACACAAGAAGGCGGTTAAGAGAAATGAGACATAAATCATATTGCAGAAAGGAAAAGTGAGGGCACACAGGAGAAAAAGGTTGTGGAGACCTCAGGTACTGACCTGAGGACCATTTTTTGCAACTTCAGCTCACTGCACACAATTCTGTAAAATAGGATGTGCTATCTTTGCCACCCCATGTCATCGCCTCCAGCAGGGACAAAGCCAGTAAAAATTCTGGTGCCTTCAAGAATGACAAGAGTGGGGCCCTTCAGCTAATGCAACTACAAGCTTTTGTTTAACCTTTAAAAAAAAAAAAAATATGAAGAGGAGAAGAAAAAAGTCTGTGAGGACACCCTCGTCCCCCTCCTCCAAACGTTCTGCCAACATAAGAACTGTGAACACCATCACCACATTCACAGCAGTGCCTTGGGGGGTGAGGGTACACGGAATTTCCAGTTTAAAAATGTGAACTTCCACTGTCCATGATAGGAAAGGTCTTGTTGCATGGTCAGACATTCCGTGTCTCCTCGTCAAAGAGTTTGGGTTAATGGATGTTTAATCCACAACCTCTTTCACCCTTGTACAACACTGGGGCTTCCAGTATTTCACAAATTAAGATATATCAGTCACTTCAATAACAGACTGAGAAACTGGGGAAAGATAGTGGGGCAGAAAGAAGCAGTGACTTATGCACAGTCACACAAAGAATGGCTGGTTCCCATTTCTCCACTCCAAAAGCCTGAAAAATCTGCCTCTCTTTCCTCAGTTATCTTTTATGTTTTAGAATTTTTTTTCCTATATACACCACCAAAAAGACTCATTCATTTCTTCTTAGGCAAAGCAATCTGGAACCAGAAAATAGTGCTTCAGATGTGTTATCAAGAGCTGCTGCTGCTCTGACTGGACGAACACTCATTAACGATTTGCTGGATTGCAGGAGGAAAAAAATACTGCAGAAATAACTAACAGACTATTTTAATTTTGTTGGATTAAAAAAAAAAAAAAAGTATACCTGGATGCAAAGGCATGCCTCTTAAAAAGCCATTATGTCTTCTGTAATTTTGCTGAAGGTTTTTGCTTTTATAAACTATTTACTTTTCCAAGCTATTATGATCAACAAAAGTATCTGCACTGGAGCCATTGGTAATGGCTGGGCAGACATTAAATTCACTACAAGTGAATTTATTCTTTCAGCTTGCTCAAGGAAGGACAACGAAAACAGTGCCTTTAATTTATGATATTGTTTTAACATTTAGCTTATTTGGTACAATACAACTCCTGACCTTATACTGGCTCAAAAAAACCCTATATCGCGATACATTATACTTCAATTTCATGCACAAAGGAATTTTTTAGGAATTGCTCATATTTACAGGTTAAGGCCAGGAAGCCCCACTGCTCATGACATTCCAGCTCCCACACAGGAGCTCTCTAACCTCACTCGGGTTTGTACTGACCCCAATAACTTGGAGCTTACACAAGTCTTTCCGAAGTTTAATCCACATCAGGTTTTTCCCTGTAAATTCTGCACCAAACTCAACGTTTCAACAATGGCAGTCTTTACTTAAGAACAATAAGCACTAAAGACTAAATTTAAATTAAACAAAATTCTTCTGTCATTTACTTTGATCATTAAAAATTAGTCTCCAGTCTGAATTCGCTTAGTCTAAGACTCAAACCTTTGCATCTTGCTGTGCTTCATATCTAATGAACATATTATTACTTCTCACTCATTTAAATACTCTGGCAAAGGATGTTAAGATTAGCCTTTAACCTGTTTTTTTTTTCAATCAAAAATTAGACTTCAAGAGACATTGCTAGTCATGGTGTGTAGGCCCTTGGTAATCTGTGGCATCAACATAGCAAACAAAAACACTTGACAAAAATCAATCTTGATATCATAGCTTCACCCTGAAGGAAAAAGCTTCACAAACAATACCTTGCATAGCAAATATGTGGCTGTTTGTATGCCACATGCCTGACAGTGTGTATTAAGAGAAAAGAAGATTAGATGAAAAGTCTGACTTTATTTTTCCCTGCTAGCGTTCCAAAGCCAGTGACAGTGTTGGAAAGAGAAAACAAACTGAATTCTCTACTGACCAATATTTCTTCAATAAAACTGTTAACTAGATTTTGATCACTGAGCATTTACACTGGGGTACACATAAGCCAGAAATAAATAACCACCTTTCTTGGCAAATCAGAGTGTTGGCATTTGCCAATAGCCATGTGTTAATTCTAGTCAAAGACATCAGTGTTAACAACTGATGATTTCTCTTCCGACAAGAAACAATTTGCATCACATGCAAAGATATTAATTCAGTACCTGTTTTAAAGTCACAGATGCAATGATGCAGAACTAGCCAGAGCAAAGAATTTTAAAAAAGCAACACAATATCAACTAGTTTGCTCTTCTGTTTGCACGATTATGGCTATTCCCAATGCACAGCTACCACTGGCAATGAGACACACCAAAATCTCTTCCTAACAATTCAAATATATTCCACTTTTCTTGTAGCATTTCTTGTTCTAAGTATGAAAAAATTAAAATCAGAACTCAGGAAAGGAGAGTAAAAAATGTTCATTTGCAGTTATTGTTGGTTTTAATGCTACCTTGGAAACAATCTGTTTCTGCTCCTGAGGTTTCACATTGCATACCTCTTATTTTCACATAGTTTCCTTACTAACATTTTTTCCTCCTGTTTAGTAAGCAACCAAATAGTGACAAGCTTTTCTACAGCATCTGATGTTTTCTAAATGCCATGTTTATAAATATAACCACAGATACAAATTAGTCTTGCCACCTGTCCCTTAAAATGCAAGGCTGCCCTTTAAATGTTTATTTTACCTGAAGTGCATCCATGTTCTGAAAGTTAATGAGCCTCCTGAAACTGCTTCATAAATATCTTCCTTCCTACAGCACTTCTTTTCTATAGAAAGTGTCTCAGGAACCTCTGTAAAGATCATTCATATGTAGTAAGATCCATAACCTTTTATCAATTTGTGCATCTTAAAAACAGAGAAAGATTCTTGGTAGCAGCTGCATACAAGGTGAGCTAGCACACAGACTAATTGAGGAGTGACATTTTTCTCCCATATTCAAAATACAATTATAGGAATGTTGAAGGGCATTACATTTAATTCCAGGCTGTCAGGCTTGTATTATATTGGCCTACTGAAAGCATATGTTCAAAATGCACTCAGCAATGCCTCTGCTCCCACCCAGATCTCACGAGGGAAGAAAGAAACAAAAAAAACAACCAAAGTGGAAAACTTACTAATTGTTCTCAGTGGGAACAACTCAGGGATGTTTGTTTCACATGTGTTGTCAAACATACTTTTAATATAGAAAGACCTAAATTTTTAATGTTTACCTGCTCTACAGGCAGCGATCACCAGTACAAACGAGACTAGTACTGCAAACCACGCACCAATCCAAACAGTTGGAAATGACCCAGACAGAGCTCAGATCTTTGCTAGATCTACGTGTGTTTGTCCTGGAAGGGGGAAGATGTTCTTTGTGAACTATGTCTCACCATCAAAAGGAGTCAAAATTACTAATATTTACAGTGTGATTCAACTTGAAGGGCTGCCCATCTCACTGCCTTCATCTTTGGCTTTTACCTACTGAGCATGGGGGTGGAGGGGCAAAGAACAGCCCTCAGGGCTCTCTTGAGCACACCTTAAGAATTCCAGCCTGCTCCTTAGTTGTGGCTGTAAATGAAATCAGGTTTCAGAACTGTTTTGCAACAGGAAAGAAGATGAGCATAAAAAACCAGACTAAGACTTTGTTTAAACCCTCTTTAGGTCAACTAAATTGCCCTCACTTTCCTCAGTTCTGGACAGAAAACATGGAGACAGATTTTGCTTTTAAGTTTTATCTGTACAATCTTTTCAGTGGTACCACATTGGAATAATTACACTGTGATTTGGTTCAGTGCAGAGGAATCTCGAGATTTTTTTTTTTTTTCCTGTAAAGAGAGCTGTCAAGGGAAACTAATTGTAAAGAACTCTTTTGATGACATGCTTTTAATGGGAATAAGGATGTTATTTTAGACTCTTTTTTTCTTTTTTTTTTTTTTTTTTTTTTTGTATTCCAACCCAGCCAGACATCTCTCCAGACTGTAGGCTGCTTGTGAGTGTGGACAAAACACTCATCATGTGAGCAACCCCACTGGCATCAGAAACCCTCAAGACAAGCACAGGACTAAGCTGCTGAGAGGAGCGCTAATTATCAACACAGCTTTTGGAAAGCAAGGTGAGAAGAGTTAAAGAAAAGCTCTGACAATTTGGCATAAGTTCTGAAATAAATATGAGCATAACTTTAAGGGTCATTACACCTATTATAGTTAGACTGCATATCACAAAAATTATGGTGCACCTTCCCCTACACATGCCCAGCTGTCTTACAATGAAGTAGGTTTTCTGTTAGAGCCCTAATTCTTAGAGCACTGGTGGGACTGTACCTGTCACCCTAAGTACCAAATTGGATGTCTCAGCCACTGAGCTGACAAGAGTTTACAGAAAAAGCAAAACAAAGCCATTTGCAGTCCCTATATGAATTAATTCTGTAATACACAGGAAATAAAAGGGTGTGTGCAACTATATGAGACTGTGTAAAATAGGGGAAATAAATGCACAGGACTTGACCTGTGAGATGTGATCACTGTCTGTGTTACAGAGCATTTATGAAAGGGCAATTGAGGCTTCAATATTAAATTATAAACCTAGCTATTGTGAGAAAAAGTTTTGAGATATAATCAGGTTTCAAATTGGAATTTATTATATATATAATAAAAGAAAACAGCATTGGGTGAACAGGAGGAGAAAATGGCTCCTAAACCTGTCACACTAATACAGAGTGAGTGTCCAATACTTATTTTAGACATTTCATGCATATTCATTACATTACATACCTATACATTTTACATCACTATTTCAGGTTTTCAACATATGTTTCTTTTCACAGCTAAAGCTAAATTGTTATCTCTACAATTCATACATTTTTGGACTAAGAGACGCCTAAAAAATTAATGACCTAAAAAGTTCTACCATATTTTATTTTTAGGAGACCAGGGAAGGTTCAGGACCTAATGACCTTGCAAGGGTCTGGTGTAATTAAGTCTTACAATTCGTTTGTTTTTTCACTGACACGAATTTAGCTGTTATCTATCACACTATGCACACTAAATTCATCAGCCCTGCTTGTACAATGGTAACTTTTGTATGTACTCAGCTCACCCTAAATCTAAAACTCTTTATAATTTATTAAAGAGACTAATTGAAAGAATCACACCAAAAAAAACCCCACCAAAACCTGAGGAGACTTTCTGAAGAACAGTTTATTAAAATCTTTAGTAATACAATCTCAAGCTCTTTCCCCTCTATAAACTCCCACCTGCATATTACTCTCCAGGTCTATTCTCTCTCTAGACTGCTGTGGTTCTGCTAGTAAAGTGCAGTTCAGAGAAAGGCCTCCTTTTTTAATGCTAAGAGCCAAAAATAAAACACACAGATGAGACATGAAATAACAGGTTTAATCCACATGCCAAAGCTAAGACATCAGTCCCCTCTCTTCACTGAAAAACTGGGCACATTTAACAAAATTCAACTTGGTCTCAGTACTTCAGAAAATGAATCAAATAAAGGGCAAAACTATAACTCTGTCCTCTGCTTAGATATTAAGCATATTTTCCTGAAATGGGAAACGTTAATTGAATTTGAAGACATGCAAAAAAAGCTAAAGGCTAAGTAGATGTCTTGTCTTCTCTCCCACATGGCCTACCAGCTACATCACTAACATTTGCCATTTCCCTAGTGTACAGAATTGGTTAACAAAGGGATAAAAAGGTGTTGAGATGAAGGTGAGAACAGGTCAAAAAAAACCAGCTCACAAGCTTGTCACTTAGAGTTAAACCTGCAGAAAATAATGAGCTGTTCTGCAGAGAGATACTATTCATGATCAGACATCTTAAAACTTGCAGCACGTTGTCTGTGTTTTGCTGGCTCTCATTTCCAGGCTTCTCACCACTGGCAACATACCCAGTGAACGCTGCAAAAACAACTGCTGGAAATGCAAGACTGTCAACTGCAAATGTAGCAGACACTGCAAAACGCTACAAGCTCCAGAACATTTAGCCTTCCTGTCACGGGGTATGTCGCCCACATATTTTATCACGCCTCAGACTACATTCTGTCAAGCAAACAGAAAAGATTATCTGCAGTCAGGGAAGCAGATCAAATCAGCTTTCTCCAAAGAAAAAAAAAAAAAGCAACAAAGAAAAACAAATGCTAAAAGCATAAAGACATACTTTCTGTAACTGAGGACGAACAACATGTTCAGTTGCAATGATAATGGACTTTGAGAAATGCCTCAGAAAGTTTATAGTCTCATAGCATGCTTTTTAGTATTCCTAGTGCTTAGCAACCCATTCTGTACATGGGAGTGATAGGAAGTGCCTTTTGATCTTCCCAATTAGCAACAGAAGTATTGCAGTAACATTAATTCTGCATTATTATTTTATTCTTCCAAGAAGGGCAAAAACTCTTTAAAAAGTATCAAGGACATGGACTGGTGTGTGTCCACATCAGAAGGCACAGCACTACCCTAACAGCTGTATCACTGCCTGCTACCTCTCTGCCTCCAAGAGCCTGCAAGTCACACGGAATGGAGCAGGATTCCATACCACATACCTGTAAAAGCTGACCTTGGAATCACTGTAGTGCCTCAGAGACAACCAGTTCCTCTGCTGAAAAGGTGACTCCCTGCCAGCTTTGAAGCAAAAGTTTAGTGTAGCAAGAGAAAGACTTTTTAGCCCAGAAACAATTTCTGTTGCATCAAACCACCCGTACAGTTTGGCACATGGCAACATTTAGAAGCCAAAGAAAGATCAATCCTCAAATAGATCTAATATAAACAAGGTTCTAACCCTTCTCAGAGAGCACTTAAGCACAAAGAGTGGAAAAGCAAGCTTTAACCCACCATTACTCAGCCTTTGCTTTAACTAACATGTATTTCATTCAAACATAGTTTTCATTGCAAATGATTTAATGACCCCCACCCTATCAGTTCCATATCAAGTTCAGTGCAGGTTCCCAAGGCAATCTTCAGAAGTTGCTTTACCAGAAGGCCCTTACAACTGAATTTTTAAAAATTATTTTCAAGTATTATACAAGTAGGGTTTTTAATAATCAACTTATGAGTAAGAGTAATAAGCAGCAAGAAACCTCAATAAGTTGAAGGATTGGATAAAATATTAGTTTTATCTTCAGACTCTAGGAGGTTGACTAATTGCCTCTGCAAATGTCACAATCCAAGCAAGTCTGGTATGGCTGCCTGATTAAATTTAGAAGCGTGTTGTTTCTACTACCAGAGCTTCTCTGAGAAAACCTTGAAAGAAACCAACACAGAACACCCAAATTCCTTTTTTTATATAATCAATGCACTAATTTAAATATTCCCACAATACTGCTGCAATTGCATTAGTACTGACTTACCACACCACTGCAAGATCATCATTTGACTCTGAATTTCATCTATTTATTTTTGGTCTCTGTACTACAGACCACCATGAAATATCATTCCAAAATGTTAGGTCTAACTGGCCAATTCTGTTAAGAAGGGTACTTTCATGCAGGGATGCATCAGTAACTGCTAATCACAGCAGAGCACCTCCCAGACCTGCATCATATCCAGGGAACTGCAAGTGAATTCCTATCTGGAAGATGTCTAATTACTGGGCACTTGCTTTAGAAGTTTTCCTGCTTAAGACCATACTGTGCTGCTGTTATGGGTGGAAGAACTTCTCACATCCCCTTCCATTTATTGGTCACCTCCCTGCAATCAGTGATGCTTTAAAAGATACAGGTGGCTACAATCAACTTATTGGCTTTTAAATAATTACTAACTGGTCACCTGAGGTTACCTGAGTACCATCCTTACTAGTGAATGCATTTTCTATATTTATAAGAGATGCTGAAAGTGTAGAAAAGAATACAAAACTTGGTTAACCGATGCTTTTTAGCTTTGATGCTTTTGCT
>JAWWLV010000179.1:4833386-4854277 GCA_035041135.1 Platyrinchus mystaceus
TATCTTACAGCAACACTAAGACACAGCAGTAAGGATCTGGGTTACTAACACAGCCTTCTTAATTTCTTCCAATACATCTCATGTAAAATTCTGCAAGAACGTACCTATTAACACTCCCAGTGAATGGCAATCAACATTATGTCACCTAAGAAAACGCACAAAAGCTCCAAACCAGACTGCTCCAACAGAGCATTCTGCTAATTGTAAACATTTGACATTTCAGAAAAACAAGGGGAAAAAGTACATTCAAGCTACAAAAAGTTCACTTCCTCATAACTTTTTCTTGGTCCTTCAGATTAGTTTAATCTTTATTTTACTCTAGAGAGAAACAGTTAAACATTAGCAGAGAAATGATGGACTATAACCTAAAATGAGTTATACTTTAAAAGACTTCATAAATAAATCCTGAAGACTCTCTTAATCCCCCACTCAAGTACATTTTCTAGTACCTTAATAAGAAACATTCTAGTCCATCAGCCTCCATGGTGAATAACAACACTTGAGTACTCCACCTTCTACATTTTATGGAGCAAGTTGCAGAAGTCATCCTCCCCAGGATACCCTTCTCACATACCTCAGATCACTGGCTAGTTAACTAGAACAGTAATAAAAATTGTGAATATATTTAAAAGATAATATTAAAAAAAGGTGTTTGACTGGCATTTCATGTTACAAGCTGCTTTTGCTTAGTGACAATTACTCTAAGCCGTTTTTGTCCACTTCTAACTCTGCTCCCAAGTCACTGACAAGAAATCACAGGAAAGGATAACTAAACATAGAAAAACAAAGGCATATGTTGAAATCTTATCAGATCTTATTTCTTTTGACTTCACAGATTCACGAAAGATTCAAACAACATGAAGTTGTTCTAATAATTCTGCACTATTAAAACAAGCCAGTTTTAAAGAAACACATGATATTGCGCACACTGATGCAATTAGTATTGTTTGGAAAGTTTGTTCCTCTTTCATATGGAAGGGAAAGGCATAAGGGTAATTAGCAAGAACAAAGAGTAGTAGTTACCCAGCTAGATGCTATTTGTTAATTGTCTTCCAGGCTTAAGTCAAAAAAACCTCCTCAGCAGCAGCCTCACTCCATAGCTACTCAAACACTTAAAGTCAGCAAAAGCACTCAGCTCTATCTCAAAACGGAAGTCATTAAATATTTTGCTAGATTAATGCAGGCCTAGATCAAAGGTAATTATTCAAATTCCCTTATTTCAATCATCTATAACAAGTTACTTTCTGCAGCGTTGCTGCTGTAGGTTACACAGACCGTCCTGGAGTAAGAGTTGAGACGCTTGTTTGAAGGTGTTTAGCATAAGGGTTTGTACATTTTCTAATGTTAGATGTTTTTAATGTTACATTTCATTTATCTCAGCTGACATATGAAATGACAGGCACCAGGGTGACACAGTAAAGTTTGTTTTTTTCAAAGAGCTGTGACATCCTTTCCTCTCAGGCTAACAAATCTAGAGACCAACAGTCAGCAGTGTCTCCCTTCATAGGTTCCCTGTTCAATGAAAACAGATTCCCAACATCCAGGATCAGAGCAAAAATGGCATTGTAACATGAGCAGTGAGACACCATTTCTGAATGCAAACCTGCACTGCAGCCTATGAGCTCCAGAATTATACATTCAGTGCTTCCAGGCTTCCACATTTTTTCCAGGAATGAAGGGCAGCACATTATTAATAAAAGCCTAAGGCAAATGGGATGACATCACCAGCATTCTCCCACAGACATCCCTGACTTCTCAATCACACTACTTGTTACTTACACTTTTTTTTTTTTGCAATCTCTTGTAAAATTTAATGGACATTTAGATGAAATATGTATGAGAGCATTACACAGCAAAATCTCAAGCAGGCTGTGCCTCCTGTGCAAGCATTCATCTTCCCTACAGGAAACCTTTTAGGTGCAGAGAGCCTTATCTCTTCATCCATAGCAAAATCTCACAAAAAAAAAATCAAATACTTTTGTTAGTTTGCTGGCTGAGCTTCTTTTTAGCAAATATATTTTCATCCTTTGTGGCACACTGCAGGTTTTTTGAAAACAGTATGTGCAGAAATGCAATTTTGAGAAACAAAGAATAATAAAACCCAAAACCATAAAAAGTAATTTGAAATAAAAGTCTAAAAACACCAAGGAGAGACTGTAGCTTAACTTCATTTACTTCTCATTCCTAAGCTTTAGAGACATTTGAGACACACTGTTCTGACAGAGAGATTCAGAGTACCTAGTGTGTATTCAAGAGTCACTGAGACAAGAATATCATTTTTAGGTAAAATAAAGCATCAAGAGATCCACACTGAAGAGTGAGTCACTCTTGCATGCCATTCTTAGCTACCAATGTTATCATTAGTTATATAAAAAAAAGATGTAATATTAAAAAAATCAATTAAATTAGTATCTCTTTGAGCAAGATGTGAATAGGTATAGGTCAGAGTTACATGACACAGGGATATAACAGTGACCAAAAAAGCCCAAGTAAAATTGTTACTACCTTAGATATTTTCACAAGATAATGTGAACAAGATCAGTGATGTGCACTTTTACTGTCTGTTAGCCAGGCTACCAAATTTGTGAAAAATGTCAGTGATTCCAAAAAAAAACCCAAACAAACAAACAAACAAAAAACCAAACAAACAAAAACACAACAACAACAAAAGACCTGGCAAAAGGAGTGTTATGCTACTGCTTTGTTTTGGAGGTCCAGTGTGGTTAAGGAGCAGAAGATTAAAACACATGGAAAGGGATGTTGACCAAATTCAGGGCATGGAAAACCACAGGTAGCTATTAAACACAGAAAGCACACTTTTCTCAGTAGATCTAGGGGCTGAAAATGGTTGAAGCCTCAGAAGGAAATGGAAGGCAGTGTCATGCAGGCTTGCCCTGTTGTTGTTTATGGATGCTGCTCACGGTAGGACATCTTTTGTCTGCTCCAGTACTATTAGGTAATAAAAACTGATGAAACAGAAAGACAGACTGGATAGAAATACTACAAAGAGCACCAGACCACTGCCTACAACAGATACAATCCAGGTGGGAGTCAAACATCTCACAAAATCTGTTACCAAAGAACATTTGATTCAAATTCACTTTCACATCTAATGAAAGTTGGTGGCAACACAACAAACCTGGACCGGCCTCAGTCTATCACCATCTGAAGTGGCAGATAAGGTAGTGTTCTGTGGGATAACATGACTGTTGAAAGGAACTGTGCACACACCCAAGTCAATAATCAAGTACTCTGTAATCTTGTCTGCTTTTGCTGTCCTCTTGCCCATCCACTCGCTTGTTTCATTTGCATACTATGATTGGCTTGTTGTGGTGTAAATTGTTCAGGGCAGGAACTGTCCCTGAGGGTTGCAGAGAGCTCCACACAGCAGGTACCATTCAATGGAAATGGTAGGAAATCAGATAGGAGAGCAGCTGAGGGTAATGGCATGTAAGCAATCTTAATTCTCTAAAAGCAGCACTAGACCTAAAGTGAGCAGCAGAAAGACCAGCAATGCAGAAGGCATTTTACCTCTGACGGGTGTCTACAGGACTCATATTTGAGCCCTTTCTTAAAACTCACTTTTTCTGAAAGGTAATTTCTTCATGCACCACCCCTTCACTTATGCCATATGAACAAAAATCAGCTGCATAATAAAATCCAAGTTTAGTTTTTCTTGTTAACCAAATGCTCATCATCTCCAGCAACATCCCAATTTTTCTCCTGTTTGCTTCTCTCTTCCATGTCTCTTGTTGCTCCATTTTGTCTTCAGCCTAACTGGATACAGTAAATCCATCAAAAGAGCTCTTCTATTTCTGTCTGTAGTGGAAACTTAAAACCTGAGCCCCTTCTGATTCATTTTAATGCATGTTAATGCACGGAAGGCAATGGAATTGGCACAATTATAGGCCATCACTGTAACACAGGGGGAGCTTTGCTGCCCCTGCTTTCAAATGAAGATTCTTTTTTTTTTTTTTGGTAGCCTTGTGTTCACAGCATTTCTAACTTCAATATTCTACAGTTTTCATTTACTGCTTAAAGAAAAGTCCAGGTTTAGTACTTCCTCAGATCTCACTTTGGTTTAGCGTTCTCAGATCTCAAGAAATAGGTACAAAAATTAGCTAGGGAGCAAAATTGTTTTGTCTCTGATCAGAATGTTAAAAGACAATTTACGGAAGAAAATCATCTCTCCTAAAACCACATCACAGAAAAACTCTATTTTGAGTGGTTAAGGAAAAAAATTCTTCCTTCTTTATGTCTAAAAAATTAAAAATAACACAATTTTAAATTTATCTTTTTGATTACACTGTTGATGCCACATCTCTACTTGTTCTGGTGATATTCTTAGAGAGACAGAGATGTTGTCAACTTCCCTAAATTCTTATACACCAGGGCAAAAATTAAGAAGTCATTTAATCTCATCTGTCTTTGTGAAGTTACACCAATTCACATCAGCTCTAACTTTGAATTACAACTCAGCACTGCTCTCCCATATAGCTCTCAGATTTCTGAACAGATTTTCTTATGAATATTTTCAAAATTTTATGATGTTTCTGGGCCTTATGATTTTTCAAATCCCATCTGTGCCATATCACTTGCATATTATCAAATAGAATTACATTCCAACAGCTTTATATTAATGTAATATCACAAAATGTTCCTGAAATTGGTGTTACTGACCCTATTCTCTAGGTAAAATCAAACAAGAGTTGCATGGCAGAGGGGAATTAAGCTCTCAATCCCCATTCTACACAAAATAAATCATATTCCCCCCCTGCCTTTCTAAACTCTGAGATGTGTGTACAAGTAATCTTTTGGAGCAGATCCCTCACAAAATTATTCTCAAAACCTCTAGCACCTAGGGTTTGAAAATAATGTGGCTAGAGAGAACTCATCTGATTTGTCTCTCAAACACAATATGCTGTTGTTTTTCTTCAGTCCTACTCTGGTTTCATACTGAAATTTTTCTTTGCAGTGGGATAGAAGTAAGTGTAATTTTTCTGTTATACGTGGCATTTTTAGCATACTTTTAAATAATTAAGTGAGCAGAAAGGGCAATATTACATGGCCTGTTCGTTATTACCAGTGTTTAACTCTCTTCCCATTTTGAAGCTCATCCAGACACCTGTCTGAAATGTGAGCAACCACAGAAGGAAAAAAAATTGGTTCCACTTCAGATCTCAAGTCTGCCCTCTGCTACACAGTCTTTTTGTGACACTTTAAAGGAAAAAAAAATATTTAGAAAAATAAAAGGCGATGTTGTCTGCCTTTGGAAAACAAGAGGAAACCACATAGTCAAACTAAGCACTATTAGTTCATGAACAACTAACTGGCTAATAAAACCAGAAGACTTGGTTTCCACATGAAAAAATTACAAAAATAAAGCTTTCAAGTCAGTTTTTTTAAAGCCCTAGATTACCTCATATAATCAGAGGGTAAATAGGGAAATTTAAAAACAAAAAAAAAAAGTGTGGATTGTAGATAACAGTGACCACTTGAAAGCTATCAGTATTTCCAAAAGAAAATACCTCACCTCTCTTCATTTTGTGCCACTCACGACCAAAAGCAGCAAATAAATAAGCCAAACTGCACTAAGCTTTCATCCTTCCCCCCTCACCTTCCCTTCTTACAAATGCAGAGCTCTGGTTCCTTCCCCAGGCTTGCCAAAGTGGAAACTGAAGTCGATTTCTGAAGCCTCAGGCAAAACACCCACATGGATTTGTTCCCTCATGGTGGCAGAAACTTGGGCTGGCTGCCCTGAGTGAGCACCGAGTGCCATCCCGGCGAACAGCCATGGAATTTGCACCTCTATTTCACGGTGCAGCTGAGCTGGCAACAGAGCTGGCCTCGTCTGCCGGGAGTGGGAACAGTAAGGCACCATCTGTCCCGTCTCACTCAGCAGCAAAAGCAGCTGAAATGAGGGATCCAGCCAGAGCACCAGCAAGGCACTGCAGCAGGGGGCTGAATCCATCATGGTTCACCTCATTCAGGTACTTACTCTGGGCCTGAGCTGAGAGAGTCTCTGTTTCAGCCCTGTGGTTTCTGCTGTCCTCACACCACTGATGTACAATGACAAACCTCAGAACGATAAAGCACTGCTTGTCAAACACCATATGGCTGCTCTGCCACCAGTTACAAGAATCCAGTGATCAAAGGTCATACTCTTGACAAAAAATATATAGGGAGAAATAGAAAACCTTCTGGCATTTAAACATCATTTAAGTGATGCAAAGCACTTTTATAAAGAGGAATTGAGCCCATTCTACGGAGTTGCAAACTTACAAGTAGAATCAGTTTGCCTTATGGGTGGATACATTGAGAAAAGTGTATTTTACATAGACCTTATTATACAAAAGTCAAGAATGAAGACAAAGCATAAAGCAGCAAAAGAAATTCAAAGATCACATTAACTGCATTTACTTGTTCCAGCTGCTGTCAGGCTCCTCAGCTTAAAATTAAAAACTGATAATAAGAAATTATTATAAAACTCAGGAAGGAAAATCTTTATGGTTTAAGGCAATTTTATGTTATTAGGGCAATTTTAGGACTCATCTGTCACCTTCAGCATATTCTTATGCAATATGATTCGACATATTTTGTAATTTGAACATATTGGAAGATAGTAACTTTCCTTAGCCTCCCATTTCATCATCAGCATCTCCTACTGTAGTTCAGATATTCGTGCTGCAGCTTCTCTAAGGCAAAAGAATGCATGGCCAAAGCACATGGATCTACCAAACTGCACCTCAGCTACCAATGTTTCTGTCTCCAGCTGACTGCTGCTGAGGAATGAAACATCAGGCCTTATAATGAGAACTCGAAAGATATTTTCAAACACAGGGCTACCTCTGCAAGGTTTTTTCATCCCCACAGCAAAGTATTTTGTATTATCTGCATGTGGTCATTCAATGTCCTTACTGAGATGAAGCAATTAGGACATATTTATCCAACCAATTAAGGTAATTTTTCGTAATGGAAGGAGGGGAGTAAGAGGTGAGGAAAGAAGTGAATACTGACCTTGTCAGAACTGGTGGGTTTTTTTCCCCCCAAAGCAATGAAGGAAACATTTTTTTCAGAGAAATAGGGGATTGAGCCAACAAATATAACATTTGCATAATCAGTCCCAGCAGGCTACGCACTACAGAGTAAATTACTATAGGGAAATAGTCCACACAGATGATAATTTTGCTGAATACTCTCTACAGAACAACTCAAGAGTAAAAATACATAAAAGACATCATTATTCATAGAAATCACGTATATATATCCATAAATGAAATGTAAGGAAACACATGACGAAAACTTATATAATATTGAAAAATACATTATATGTCTATATGAATATTATAATATACTATTATTATCATCCATATAATACAATATACATGCAATATAGTATATGTATTATTAATATATGCATATATTTATATATACACATCATATATATGTATTTTATATTAAATATAAATAAAATCTGTGGGTAACATGAAGAAAATTGATACAAATCTGCAGTGCAACAACTAGTCATTTTCTAGGCAAAAAGCCCATCAAGTAGAAGACATTAAGCCTCAAGAAGTCTTAAAGAAAAGCTCCAGTATATTTTTTCACACCATCACATTAGATTAGAAAAGGTTTAATATGGAAATCAATAATCTTCTTCAAAACAATATAGAGAGACTATCAGGCTTATGGAATACAGCTGCAACTCTGTATATTAACTTAGATATACTGCTGTCAGTGTCCAGCAACACTCAAAACAAAGATTGACCTGCTTTTCTCAGCACTGTCAAATACTGGCTGTATTTTACCTAACACCACTGTAAACCTTTGGGAAATATGCTTACAGCCCTTCTTTCAGTAACTCAAAATCTGAGACAGTCAGCTTTTCAGTAAGTCAAAAGGATCACAGAATAATTCATCAGAATATTTAATGAATACCACATAAAAAAAAATAAAATCACACATCCCTCCTATAAGCCTGTGAATTTACAAATATTTTTTCTAATACTGATCACAAGAACATCATCAGCCTCAACCTCAAAGTACAGATTCAGTTAGACATAATAAACCTATTCAAGACTCCAGATGGAGTTTTCTATTCAATTTTGTTCTTGAGCAGTATCATGACAGTAGGTGATCTCTAGCACGGACAGTTTAACTCTCATGAGCATCTCATTTAACTCCACAGACCTCTTAATAACTTCTAAGAAAATCTTTTATGCATGTAAATCTCAAGAATCAATCTGAACAGAGCTAAAAACTTACACTCCTCATACCTGGAAAGACTGTCATCTCTGAAAGTGTGTTTTGTTTAGAAACACTGGTGTAATTATGGTTTCCATTCAGCCTGTCTGTGCAATCACTCCTTAATACCCCTTTGATAAAGTTACAGAAGAGCACATAGATTTCCAGCACTTTGCCTATGCCACTGCTCTTATTTTTCACCATCATTTTTCAAACACCACAACAGTGAAAGAATGTAACAGTAGGAAGCTAAAGAGAGCAAAGGACAGGAACAGGAGTCCTTCAGTCACTGCTAAGTCTGTCAATGATCTGTCACTCTGTGAAAGGTGAGACTCCTCCATCCTTTCTCACAGTGCCACTCTGTGTGCAGCCACCCTGTGTTGAGAGAATGCTTTCAGACAGAAGCATATCAGAGTGTACTGTGCTTTTCCATGTCAGCTTAGCTCTATCCAAGTAGAGTTCCTGAAAACAGAGTAACAGCCAAGTTGTTTCAGCCGTCACCGTGCTCCTTTGGCGTTCTCACTGCATCCCAAACTGTTGCACTTGGAAATGACTGCGCATCCCAGTACAACTGAGCCTTTCCTCCTTTTCTAGGTAACGTTGCCACAGGGAAATTACTGTAAAGTAGGGCAAAATCAAGCTGAAAAAGTAGACTGAACAATCCCAGACTCAGTGCATTAGGCCACACATTTCAGAGTGCAGCAAAACACAGGAACTGTCAGTGCTCACTGTTCTGGATCGGGCTGCAAGGCTTAGCCAGGAATTGGGTTGGAGTTACATAAACCCTAATTCAAAAAGGATTTCAGCTCATCGCCTGGTTCAGCTACCACAATTACAGAAGAAGCTTTGTCAATACACTGAAAAGATTTATTTTTTGCAAATGTTCCTGTTGCATTTACACTCAGAAGCAAATTAGGACAAAGGCAAACGATGCCCACTGTGTAGGGCAAAGTTTCCAGAAGAGACACGCAATGTCAAAGAGTTTGGGTTCATGCTGACACACCACGAATGACAAGGAAGGGAACTTTCCTAGCTTACGATGGGGAAAAGAAAAAACAAATGTTGCTTCCCCACGAGCTGTCAGCAATTACTCTGCTGAATGAAATGAAGAGGTTATTAAATACAACTTTTTAAAGTTTTTAATTAAAGCTGCTATATAGTTCTAGAAAAACTGGCCATTCACCTTAAACTACAGAAGTGTTTTAAGCAAACTGGTTGATTGATTTAAAAAGCATGAAGATCAAAAAAAAAACTACTGCCACCTTGCATTGGTTTGAATGCCTCAGGAGGTGTGCAACTTAGCAAAAGCTGAAGGAAAAGCTCTAGGCTACCTTTGAGGTTATGATCTGCTAGCCAGCACACGTTCTTTAACACACATGTGTCTGCTGCCCCACAGAAAACCCCTCTAAACACCTCTGAGTAAGGAAAGGATCAATCTCAACTGCAGCACAGGTTACTGGACTTTATATGCCAAACCTGAACATCTCTTAAGTTCTCCATCTTTCACTTGTTCAAAGTGCTGTTTATTCCAGAAGCTGACCTCTGCCTGTCTTGGGTTACACAGACAAAAAAGCAGGCAAGAGCTTTGGATAAACCTTTTGGAATTAGGTAAGATATAATACCAAGCCAAATGACTTTGCTATTCAATATGTATTAATATTCAAATCCATAATGCTGTTCTCTCACACATATTGTTTAAGAGCTATTTTGACTTTGTACTATTTTATGAAAACATACAATTGACTTATATATTCAAGGTCTGCTTGATGTAAGAGAATCCTGGAGCACCATCTGTGAAGAAAAAAAAACCAACTCTACCTGAAAAAAATTGTGTATATCAATCCCAACTACAGGGCTGAATCAGAATTCAAATATCTCCAATCTTTGGCATATCTGAATCACACAGCATTGCTATTCCAAGTGCTACTGATGATCTACACATTTTCACACACCTGTGGAAGACACGGATATTATTAACTAACACAGAGCACTAGTCAGAACAGAGAAACTGCTCCACAGCAGTTTGCCTTCAGGTTTCATGTCTCTTACATTCAAATAATTGACAGGCATGTAAAATGGCCTGGCACGACTTTCATCTGGGGCCAAGAATGTGCTGCAGGGACACACTCTTACAAAATGCATTGGCACATTCATTATGGGTCTCTTGAGTATTCATCCTGAGAATGTAAAAGACACTTATTTGTTTATCACATGTGACTCAATATTCACATATGAGACTTTTATACATTAACACTCTTTCCCTCCAGTACTGGTCATAGCACAGCTCTTGATGACCACAAAGAGATTCACCTGCAGCATGCAGCAAAATCCTGTTTACTCATTACATCATTACTCATCTTTTCCAAGCAGAACCATATATAACAGATTCTGATCAGTCAGAAGATTTGAGGGGTGTGAGTGGCAGAGTGAATACACAGAACTGAGAGAGGAGCCAGCAGCTAAGCACAGTAAGGGTACACCAATGAGTCCACTAGGATATCATATAAGAATTTAGCATTCTCTCATGAAAACAAGCGAGAATTTTACAGGTGGGGATTTCAGGCAGAGAGATCAAGGACTTTAAAAGTATATGGCAGGCTTTAAAAGTCTGTGGCAGAACACAGATGCAAACCTGAATACAGCTTTTCTGTCATCTCTTCAACCAATCTTTGGGGTTCTGTTTTTGGATCTTTGAAATTCTTCAGAAAAAGGAAAAAAAAATAAAGGAAATTGCCTGGATACCTTGGAAAAACAGAACGACATGTAAGGCAACTGTGGGAGCATTAGCAAATCCTGAGAGTACAGATAAAACAAGAAAAAAGTGCACGTTACTTTAAGTCTTAGAAACGTCTGGATTTAACTTAAAGGGATAAAGGCTGAGGGTTCCCAGTCACTCTAACGAAATGCTACACTAACTGAATTACGAAGCCATGAAACTTGTTTCTGTCCACATCAAATCACACTAAACCTGCATTTCACCATGAGATGAAGTTCAGCTGCCTAATCTACAAAGCAATGCCATCTTTTGTCAATAAGTATGTATTGTGTACTTAATTTTAACACATTTTCACCACCTTGAAAGCTAGCAGGAAAGGAGAGTATCACGTTGAAAAACCAATGTGCTCAAAACAGTATGAGTAAAATTATATTCTAAGAAGACCAAAGCTTTGACTGCATTTTAATTTCAATATGCCTCTATTTGTTTTCCCAAATCCAGTTATTTTTCTGTAGTGTGACTTGCTATGACCTGTAGTTTCACCCACATAGACATGTTCCAGCTATTAGATGCAGCTAATTAGTAGCAACTTACCCCAACACTAAAAAGGAAAATAAAGGAGATCTGTAAACAGTAAGTAAACATGGCAGAAGAGCTAGTAAGAAAAAAAACAAACAAAATCTTCAGGTTAAAAAGATAAGAAAGTGAACTTTTCTTCCAGAAGTGAAAAAACATGTTTCCTAGAACCCCATAATGTAAATGGAAGTAGTAGCGTACCAGGATTCCCATGGAAGAAGCCTTAGAAATAAGTGTGAGATGATTATTGAACTATGGACGGAGACTCAGCTAAAGCAGATGTCAAACTGGGGCATGTCAGCCATTTAAGAAGCTAGCAGTTGATCTCCAGAAGTCAAGTTTTCCCTTGATATACTGCAGCCTTTAGGATCAAGCTATTTCAATTTACTCTCAGAAATTTTAGCCTGAGTGCTTACTGGTGTCACAGCTATTTTGAAATCGGGATCAGCACTGCACAGGAATAACACTACTGCAGCATAAACACCTGCCAGCTAAACTGACAGCTCTTCAAAGATGCCTCTGGACATCAATCCCAAAAGAGCTAATAGCAGCTGACTTAAGCTGGAGGTTCACAAATAGACCACACGAAGAGCTACCTCTCTCAGTCTAAAGTTTCACTGTCAACAAGGTTCATGAAAGTAAATTATATATGATCAAATTCCTGCTGTTTGCAAATAATATTTTATAAACTCAGTAAGAATCTACAAATCATATTCTAAATTTAATTAATGTATGCATTTTGTCAGTCATACCAATATACAAACACCAGTCAAGCCTACATGCAACACAATATTATTGCTACCTCAGCAATAATACAAGCAACAATCACCATGGCTTTCCTAAGCTAAATAGAGACTCAAATGTAATGTGGTATCACTTGGTTGATACCACTGGTGTAACGTTACAGCCAAGCTGAGCAATGACAAGTACACATTTCCTGTATTGATCTCAAAACATACCAGATTATGAATCTGAAGAAAAGTGCATAACCAAAATAAATAGTACCTTCCAGTTATGCTCAGTAACTTGGTGCAAAGTAGCCACACTCCCATGCAGTGAATCCAGCTGTTCTGAACTTGCCATTAGCATTTTTAATTAAACAGTCATAGAATCAAGCAGGTTGGAAAAAACCTCTGAGATCATCAAGTCAAACCCTTGATCCAACACGGCCGTGGTTACCAGACCCTGGCACTAAGTGCCACATTCAGTCTCACCTTAAAAACCTCCAGGGACTGTGAATCCACCACATCCCTGGGCAGCCCATTCCAATGCCTGATTATTCTCTCCGTAAAAAATTTCTTCCTAATATAATTTCTTCCTATAATAATGACATTGAATTAAACAAAAAAAAAAAAATAAATCAATTTGAGCAAAATTAGCAAGTCCTCCACCTAACCAAAACAGTGAAGTGACAGGATTAGGGCAGCACTCCCTACCCTCTCATTCTCTTTGCTAATCGGTTACTTCACCACATGTAAAATGAGGCCTCACTTCTTCAATTATCTCTTTTCAAAGAGACCACTCTCAAATATTTATGCAAGGCTATTACATTTTACAATGGTCTAAGGGTGAGAGTGCAGTAGAGAAGTGAACTGCAAGACTCTTAGGGGAAAAAATTCTGGTATTTTTGTTATAACTAGCAAAATAAGATGAACACATGAAGAAATAATTTCTTTAAGCCAAAATAAATACCATTTAATGTATCTTTTAAATCTAAAAAACATACTGCCTCTTCTGTTTCTTTATTATTCCCTCATATCATAGAATCATTTAGGTTGGAAAAGATTTTTAAGATCATTGAGTCCAACCTAACACTGCCAAGTTCACCACTAAACCATGTCTGTATTGATACAAGGAGATGTAAATCCAGTCAGAGCAGTGATACTGCACACAGGATAATGTAAAGTGTAAAAGAGGAAAGAAAGGATTTGGTGGTATGGAAACAAGCAAGAGACAATGTAGAGCAGATATAGAATTTCTCAGGAAATACGTTTTTAAAACAAACTAGTTTGCTTGGGTTCCTCCATGATGCAGGCATTTAAACACAGAAAAATGAATGTTAATATAATTTGGGAGCAAAAGTTAATAAAAAGGGAGACTGAGCAGCCTGAAACTGCAGGCCCACCAGGCAGGCAAAAGAAATTTCTTCATCTTGCAACAGCACACGCAACCCACTCACTCATGAACAAGAAGCTACTCAGGAGCAGCAGTTTTTTGTTACTCTGCTTATGTAGCCAAGTGCAATCTTATTGCTCACTTTTATTTAATCTGGCAACACAGCAAAGCATTCCACATGACTGGAAAAGTCCAGAGCCTTACTTGTTATTGCTGCCCACCCATAATGAGTGCTGCGGCAAATGACCTGGAACACCATGCTAAATAACGCTGAACAGGGCTGCCTTGTGAGGGAATGCACAATTACCTTATGTAACCAAATCAGGAGCTGAATATTTAGGGTTACTCCAATATACTGAGGTACTCTAGCACAGGTACAGTGGTGCACCACCACCCCTCAATGAAAATGGATGCTGAAGCATGTTTTTTCTATGTGAGACCAGAGAGGAGCTCATCCAGCTGTTTGAATGCACCTGTGTGATGGTGAACTTCCTTTTGCTTTATCATCATCTGCTCTTCGAGTTTGATCATTCTGGTATGTAAGGACTCAAAAGAAATGCTGAATAATGTGGGAAACATATGTAACTATTTTACAATTTAATGTTTGAGAAACTTGAGGTAATTTCATTAATAACTATTTACATTTATTTATAAAAGTGTATATACAGAACAAAGTCCTAAATAAACAAACTAATGTTGCTGTATTATCACTAGCTATTTTTTATGGCTCAGTTACAGGAGTCAATAATCTCCACTGTAAGGATGTAACAACAAAACCCCTTCATAGTAAAAACATCTGTGTTTTTAACAGGTTGCTACGGAAATATTTTTCCTTTTATAATATCAAAGCAGCTTCACACACCCAAGCAGATTGGTTGCTCAGACATTAATTTGAGAAGCTTTTTCCATTTACAGATGGTAACAAGATAAAACCCTTATTTTAAAAAAATCCCCCAAACCCCCTGTTATAAGTCAGTATGAACAAATAAAAAAATCTAAATTGATACCTGGGAAGATAAAGCAGGTAAATACATAAGTTACATCCCAGACAAATGGAATTTCATCAGTCAGAGAAGTTCTGCAGTTTGGTAGAAATCTATGAAGTTCACAAAGAGAATTTCTCAGCTCAGTGCAAAATGTGCATTTCAAGGAAAGATGGGATATTAGATAACACACACAGGGATGAATAATCTTTGTAAATACTTCAGCAATGCTCAGGTACATGCAGAAGATTTAGAAAGCAATTGAAAAACAAACCTACTTCAGCACTATCACATTTCACAACACAAGATAGCTCCAAGGTGAGGGGATGTGGCAGCAATTAAATGTATCAACCCCAGAGTCCGGAGACTGGGATTCAATTCGCACTTTTATAGACACCCTCAGGCATAGAACATCTATACCCATTCTCTGCTCCCTATGCGAAAAGTGGCAATGAACAGCACCTTCCTACTGCAGGAGGAAGGGTGTGGGGATAAAGACATGACAACCATGTGAGGCATTCAGACACCTTAATAGTGGGAGTAAACACGAGCCTGACGCGGGGAGAAGGCAGTGCTGGACTCGTACATACAGAGCGCCCTTGCCTTCCTATATCTCCAAGCAGACAGGCATGTTTCAGAGAGACACTGTGTGCCTAAAAACAGGGCACAATTTCACACTGTCCAAATTTCCAACATCACCTGAATTCATTTGGGCAGTTTCACTACAGAAGAATATAACCCAAACTCAGAAAATTACTTCCGAGAGAGCTGAAGCAGTCGGAGAACCAGCTGCTCTCCACATTCTTCTGCCTGCATTTGTGACTCACACAGAGCCTGTGGTTTCTCAGGACTGGATCCATATTCTCTTGCACCATCCCTGTTGAAAGCATAGTGACTTCCACAAAGTCAGGGACCATTATTGCTTCAGTTATCACATCCAAATCATCAAAAATCCAGCCCTGTCTTCTTTGGGCTAACCCAAACACGATACAGCAAGCATAGCTTGCCCTTACTGCTGACAGATGCCAAGACAACTTGTCACCCAGAAGTGTTTTGGATCTTCCTGTATTGCCCCTTCAGTCTATCTGCAAGCTTGTAGGAGTACATATTAAAACCTATTAAAACCTTCTAGGAGTTACCCAAGAGGAACAAGGACAAATACCTTTACAAGGATCCTATCTTACCTGCTGGGGAAAGATGTTTTGCTTTGATGATTCCTTTTCACCTCAAATTTACTTTCACTGGTGGTGTGAAATGATATATAAGTTGAAACTACCAAGATTTAAATGGGAAAAAAAAGCCCAAGCAAACCAGAAAAAAACTCCACTGATATATTTATGGAACTTACGGAAATTTTCAGAAGCCAGATTCACAGGTATCCTTTTCACCTACCTTTTTTAATTAGAAATTGAAAATCTGCACTAAGAGAACCACTGCATCAAATTTCAACAGGGATTAAGAGCCTTTGAAAAAGGCAAATACTCACTTTATTTTTTAAATTACTGCAGACAAGTACGAGATTTAAATATGCATTTCACTAGATGTCAGAGGCAATATATTGGTGATTGCATAATATTAGCACATTTCAAACCAAAACACTAGAAAAATATATACTTGATGTCCTCATGACACAGAGCAGTCACCCCATTAAGCACTGAACCCTAAAGACCTTGGCAAATGAAAGTGCAAATGGGTGCAGGAGGGCAGAAGGGAGATCAAACAACAGTTTTTAGCTCCAACAGTGCTCATGTAGTGCATCTCAACACCCCTACCAACATGGCTGCTCTTTGGGGGCACTAGGACTCAGCTCTGCTCCAGCTCTTACCCTCCTGGGAGTATTTAATTCAGGCAAGTGCTTGCCAACATTTGCATGTGACTGTCAGAGGAGTTGCCCATCAGTATGAATGTCAGTGCTGCAATCAAGCACCTCCAAAAGTCAGAAACTCAATTTGCCTCAGAGTACTTTATAACTAAACCACAAGAGCCTGGAACATCTGCTTCACCACAGCAATAACTGCAGATGACTTTGCAGATTTGATTTCTAACCAGTACTGTTCCACCCTTTTTTATTTAATTATAATTTTTCTCCAAAGTATTTACAAATTTTTTTGCTAATAACTAGCAAACCCAGAAGTCAGTGGCAGAAGTGACATGTCTAATATCTGGTTCAGCACTTGTTGAACTATACAGAAGAAATTTTTTCATTCTTTCAGTACACTTTGAGTTATACCAATGGGTGTGAGATAAGATAACTGCTAGACCTGAACATGCTACTAGTAATACAAGGAACATGCTTTTAGATAGCCCTTCTATAGAAATAAAATTGGAGATACATAACCAGGTTATTAGTCTTATTTCAGAGCCCTAAAATAGTATTTTCAAAAGGGTTCAAAGTCATCAAATCTACCAAATCACGCAGCTGTCCCATGATGACTAAACCAAAGGCAGAATAACCCCTCTCTGCTTTTTCAGGCACAACACAGCAATGAACAGAACTGATTTTCCCACTAGAGATTGACACAGATTGCAAGAAAAGTCTAAGTGGCAGTAGCTACTAATCTTATCTCTATCCACACTGACTGACAGCAGAAAAGCACAGAGTGCGCCGTACACAACATAATCCTCCAATAAGCCTCTTCTACCCCTCAAACCCTACATTTACGTACGTTTTGTTGAGTCATCGCTGTGCAAACTACTGATAAACTAGTTAAAAGCAAGTTTTTAACATACTGTTCTATTAATATTGCTATCATCACCTAACTGAGACAGTTTTTCTTTGCTATTAACTATTTGAGTTCTCCACGAATGGTGTAGCTGTGCTGTTTCTTAGTGTTGTGCCTCTAGTCCTGATCAAGTTTCCACTTCCAATATTATTTTGTTTATTATAGCATTTAATGTTTAGTTTAAACTGTATATACTTGTATTTTTAATACTACAGATTTTGTTTCAGTTCCTCAAAGCCACCCCTAGGAAATAAGACACTTTGACAGTGCTGAATAAAAAATCTTGATGTAAGTGAAAAAATTTTAGAAGGAAATTTGAGCACAGTACAAAGACCATGAAGCAGAAAAATGTGTGCAATGAGACTATTCAGCGGTTTCAAAAAGCAGTTCTCTTTTTAAAGCTCAAATGTGTTCATTTGCAAGGAGTAGGAACCTTGGTGATTTAATGGGCACTATGCCCTCCAAAGAAGGTTCATGTCTACCAGAGCTGCCTGAAAAAATGAAGAGCCTTAAATGAATTCCAATTACATAAAATGAACCACTAGGTCTTCTCAACCTTATTTTTCATTTTCCCTTAAGATGTGTGCCTAATATCTCAGTAAATTCAAAGACAGGCCTGAAAAAAATGGTACACTACACATTTTTGACAAATAACACTGAATTAACATGTTCTTTAGCCATCTAAAGCTGTGAAATTAATTGCTGGTTGAATACAAACTAAATGCATCTTCCTAGCACTGGCAAACTTCCATAAACACTCTCTGTAACTAACCAAGACCAGATAAAGCCATCACCTTTCATCCAAGCCAAGACTGCTTTAAAGTTTTGTTTCAGCCCTCTGTGCTAATTCCTACAGATGATTTTTTTCATAAAATTTTCTATGTCTCTCACAGGCAAAACCTGAAGTTTGTTACTATGAACAACCAGAAGAAACCAAATCCCAAATCCCAGAATCTTGCAGGTTAAATTTCTTCCAAACATTCATCAGCTTTTCCATCTAAGCTGTCTTTTTCTACCTTTCACATAATGAGGTTGGTACCATGGTATTCTATGGTTCATAGAATAATTGTTTGTACTGTAAACAGTGTTCATATTTAGAAAATTAACTGAAGACCTTGGCATTCTATGATGCATTTGGTAAAACTACAGATACTAGTCTCCTGGTATCTTTCTGTTACACAAGAAATGCTTGATTTATGAGATTTTTTTTCACCCCATTGTAAGGCTGAAATGGTATTTTTCACTGAATAAAAAATTCAAATAAATTTGAATGAAGAACCACTAAAATGATTGACACTACAGCTGTCAGGAGCTACAGACTGCAGGACAGACATTTGTCTAGTCCTAATTCTTTAACTGTCCTTATTTAGAAAATATTGTTATTCCCAAATTAAGGGAACTGCTTCCAGAAAGGTCCCACTTGATGCCATCAGAGCACTGTGGAAGGAATCACCTCCCACTCCTCCATCTTAACCTCCTACCGTGCAATGCTGGTGAGCCCAGAGTGCAGCCCTCACTCTGCCAATCTGGACATCAAATTATTTTTCAAAAAATAATGTTAAAATATGTGTATGCCTACAGGTCAACATGTTTTGAATAAGAAGTTTCAGCACCACACAGTAAAATTTAGAACAATTCCGTGAACCAATGTTGTACAACATAGACAACTTAGTTTTTTAATTTCCCCCTTCAATTACTCTGTGTTTCCAGTTGAAACAAAATTATTTCCCAAGCATTTAAATTTAAGGGAATTTCACTCTATTGGCTATAGAGTGAAAATGCTAATTTTATGTGGTGATGACCGAAAGTAAGAGGACATGCAGGGAGACTGAGAGGAAGCTGAATGTAATGATACATTCAAAAGAGATTTAAATTTAGGGAATCCCAAACAGAAGATCTATTGCAAAATTCTCTTTTTCTCTCCATGAATTACACAGAGATGCCAGACAGGACAGTATAATGTCAGCATTAATTTCCATGTGACTGAATATGAACTTATGCTCCCAAAGTCAACATATGCATATGACAGGAAGGGATCCTTAACTCAAAGCAGTACAAAGGAGCAGACAGACATCATTCTAAACCAAATCTCCCAATACACTACACTGAAATACTTATGTTGGCCACTTCTAGAACACCACCACCCTTTCACAGCTGTTAAGCACAAAACAGTTTCGCTTTTGTCACAGGTTCAGCGAAAGGTTTTACTGTCTCTTGTGTTTCTGTCCATAATATTGTGGCAGGCCCATACAAAGAGTTCAGGAAATCTAATGTCAAATGAAAAAAGATTCTAAAGGGAAATTCTGACTGATGGATCAGAGGTTACAAAAATATTCTACCCAAGTTTTAATGAGCTCATAACTAATTCTCCATTAACTCTTATTGGCACTGTCTTCCAAGAGAACCACTCTGTCATCAGTGGCTAGTGTGCAGAACAGTTTCCCTGATAATCTCAAGAAGCTTGATAAAATCTTTTGACATTATAAGAAGAAGATACTAACATCTTCAAATTTTATACTGGCTTGGATTTCTTTCTTCTTTTATTTTACATTTCAAATCACTGCCCCTATACTTAATCTGAAATTATTTTTTTTAATTGTACGCTGTTTAATAAAATCAAGATCATTCTGGTTTGAATGTTCATGAATAAAATATTCATATAGTCTATACAACAGGAAGCATTTGTCAGATTTAGTGTTGTACAATGTCCCAGCTATGCAAAAAGGTCTTCATATTTATATGCAATTTTCTTTTACTTTGTGAAAAGAAACTGCTTTAAAACTACCAACTGTAAGATCAGTCTTTGGGGACAGCGATACCTTAATTACAAGACCAATCTCTAAGAAGACCATGTGCAAAGACAGGAAAATGCAGGGTTCAAAGAAAACGTGAAGTCCTCACTGTTATTAAACTAAAAGCCTGGGGTCTTAGGTAGTAATTTAGAGGTTGCAGCATGTAGAGATTTAACTGATTTGCACTCTAGAAATACCAAAAATTGGCAGACACTAACTGGGGACATTTGTTTGATTACAAGCAAGATTAGAACCCAGGTTTTATTTTTGTGCAGACAGTCTTAGCTGCCAGAAGGACAGTGCCAGTTGTTATTAAGAATAATGGTGACATTTTGCAAACAACCTAAACTTCCAGTCATACCTTTTTTTTCTCTTGACTTCATTAGCAATAAACACCACAAAAATACTCACAACTCAGGCTTTAAATTATGTCCTTAGAGAAGCCACTTCCTTCTCTGCCAATGGGAAGGATTTGATTTTTCATTCTGCCAAAACTGCAGCATCAAAATAAAACTAATTTTCTTAGAGAATTCATACTTTGTTGCAGGTGCAAGCAGGTTGGTTGTTCAATTAAGCCAAGGGTCTGGAAATAGCAGGTACTTGAAGCTCTCACTGTCCAATTACCCAACCTAAGGCTGCAGAAGTGAGGGGAGCATCAGCAGTCAGGAGGAAACACAAGGAAACCCTACATCAACCACAGCAGTTTACTTTTTTCCTTTGTCTATAGGGGCATTCATTATAT
>JAWWLV010000179.1:4864012-4885395 GCA_035041135.1 Platyrinchus mystaceus
TATGCACATGCATCCTGCCAATTTTCCATCTAGTTTTCACTTATCTTTACATTCTCTCATCCTTGCAAATGGGGCAGTGGGCTCCTGAAACTGGAGTGGTGAAGAACCAGCCTAATATTTCGCTGTTTCACTCCCAGAGGTGCTTAATTCCAACCTCCACTACACTTCCCAGTCACAACCTTTGAAAGACCACATGATCCCTTCAAGCTGAGCAAAATGGACAGTCAGCTCAGAAGATATTCTACACAAGATAGGAAAATAGCAAAGTACACTTTCTGTCTCATTTATTAATGATGCTGCTAATTTTGCTGTGTCCTATTTTTTTGGCCATCTGCAATCAGAATCCAGCTCAGCTGATAAAAAAAGCAAAGATGCTGCACTACAGAACAGGACATTGCAGTCATATTAGGAGAATAACTAGTCCCATTTCTGCCCAGGAATTCTTACCAAAAGCTTAGGAATTGCCTAGGACATGATTAAATAAATCAGATCCCTGAGCACAAGAGCAGATAATGCCAGTTTTCCTTTCGACTTATTTCTGGGATTACATGAGCTCTTTTGAAGATTTTGCAATGTTTAGGAAATTACTGGAAGCGGGTGAGTGTTCTTTTCCATGCACATTCTCTGATGGCAAATATTAATAAATGCAGTTTTTCAATTTGCATAAGGAGAGTACCCTGAGTGTCTCCCTCTATTACTTGTGGGAGACTCATACGGATATAGTTATTTCCAAGATTTTAAGCCTCTGATTACATCAATTTAACTGCTAGATTCTGAAGTTACAAGAAAGGTAGACCGAGTGCTTTCTTACTAATTCAGATTCAGAAGTCAAAAAATGGAAAGTTTATGAGATAACCCAGTAGGTAATTGATTCTTCCTTTTAATGCCAATATTAATGGTAATAATTTTAAGCAAGTACACACCAACCAAAAATCTATTGTGTGAATTCCTCAGAATTCATATTAGCTGGTCTTTAAGCTCCAGTTCTCTTAATAGGAATAGCTACCTAGCGTGGCAATGCAGTACATTTCATAGCCTGGCAATACCTACAACTTTCAAATCCGAGATAAAAAGATTATGTTTGAAGACAACAAATAAGGAAGCACTGAATGTGAACTGGCCATGGGAGGACACAACTCCACTGACACAACGGAATTTTAACACACTGTTGATACAAGCTCTGAATTTGTCCTAGAAAGCAACAATGTTTAGTGCAATTGTCAGCCCTTGTGCTCTGTGGAGAAAAACCACAATTATGTAGATTCAATCACTACACTGAGCCACAGTTCAAGCAGTGGCTGAAGCAGAAGGAGAAATACAGAGTTGGGCTAACTGTGTGCCAACTACTGCTAGCCACCAACTTCATAAACTAAATGCCCACCTTCTGTGACAAGGAAATAACTCCTCTCCTTTTGGAGTGACACCTCTAGTCCTGAATGATTTAGTCTAAGATGAACCAAATATCTGTCTGTAAACAGAAAGTTCATCATTGCATTTCTAAATAGTAGAAAAGCACTGCAATCTCGTATTCCATGATATCACAGTTGCCCAAGGCAGCATCAACATCTGTAAGGGCTTTTTAATTTTTCTGTTTAATTTTAAAATACATTATGGACTATCTGTAACTATATTCACATACTCATACCTAAGATAGGGAAGAATAGCACTGCAAACAGTGTAACTACCAGTGTCTCACTCATGTGAATTGTGCCACCAGTAACACAGGTGGGAAAACTCTGCAGTTTTGCCTTAAGCAATTTAAGAGAACTTTTTTTTCCCCTCAGAAAGGTAACACACATTAAAAGATGTTAAGCGGTTGAGGCTTTACAGTCCCTTATCAAAAAAAAAATTCAAAACATATCTAAAAGACCTACAGAAATGGGAATTACAAGTTTTTTTTTAAAATCATACTGAAAGCCTGTTTCTCTGACAGCCACGCATCTTGTCATCATTTCTAATCTGTAGGTTTTTACTTCCACTGTCTACTGATTTGACTGCACTTTTTGTGTCAGGTAAAAGGCAGTGCCTAAAACATGTCAAGACAATCAAGAGCCAATTTAAAACATACATATAAACAAACAAACTCATTCAAGAAGTTGCACACACTGAGCAACTGGGAAAACAGCTTGCATTCAGACCTTGAAGCCTTTGTTATAGGAGTCTATATGGGGCTTCAAGACCAAGGCATTCAAAGAATGGCATTCTTCAGGAAGTAGAAAGGAAGCGAGTTGGACAAACAGGCTGCTTCCAGACTGTTGGAAAATTGAGTTATAACAAGAACATAAGGAGTCTAATCTTACCTTCTAGGTTTTGGTTTTTTTTAGTAAAGTGGATGAAGTTGACAGAGAAAAATGAAATTTCATTCCCACTTATGTTATTTGGCATTATAAGTACTCATTGGAATATGGCTAATTACCTAGTTTCACATATCCTTTTATCAGTCATTTAGTCGATTTTCAAAAATCTCTTTCAAAGAGGCAGGCAGTGTGGGAACTCCTACACATTTGCAACAGACACTCCATGACTGAAATTATCTTTTCCTAACCATTTTAAGTTCCAAAGTCCACTAGTTGAAAAATCCTAACTTATTATGAGACAGGTTCACATGTTTATATAGTAAGGTTAATGTAGGGGTAAAAAAACCACTCCTAGAAAACAAAGTAAGACATTAGCTGAGTTTGGCAAAATGGAAAAAAAAAAAAAAAAAGAAAAAAGAAAAAGGAAGTCATGCTCTTCACTGAGCCATAAGCACATCCTGCCACATGGCACTGCTGCAGTATTTTAAAGTACTTACATTTTCAACCAAATTCGAATTGTTTGACAGCAACCTTGTCTGTATCACTACCCGTTTTAGTTTATGTTTTGGGTTTGGAGCTGCTAAGGCAAGTTAAAACAAAAGCACATCTTAAAAACACCTACCCTGATCAGTGCTGGGAAAAGGAGTGTGGCCTAAACACAGATCTCAGTTATCCTACAGGTAACTATTGCAACCGATACTTATTTTGTTCACTTAAGAGGGATGTAAGACTTACCTGTAAGGGTGTGCAGTCCAGCCAGAAGAAACTCTCTACAAAGAAGAAGCATTTGGGATTTTTTTATCTTCCTTCCTAAGAAGGAACTAAAACTTATGGGTTATCATGTTCAAATTTTAGTCTTGAGAAAATTATTGAGCTCCCTACACTTCATGTACTGAAAAGAAGGGCACGAGTATGACTTCAGAAAATTGCCTTTTTGTTTTATTTTTTTAATCTAAAAGATGCAGCTACTCATTCTGATGAAATAAACAGGGCTTCTCGAGTTTGTTTTAATATCAGTGAAGAGGGTGCTTTTTCCCCACTTTGTGATGAATTGGCCCTTCTAGGTAAATTGCTCGAATAAACTCTGCTTGTTGGATGATAATTGAATGAGCTTGGGGAATTTTGACAGATCCAGGTGTCGAGAAGTTGGGAGAAAACAACATCTGTTCTCATCAAATAGCAGAAAGGTAAATTCAAAGTCACACTTAACAAATTTGTAGTATGATTATTAAACACAGAGTAAGAGAGATAGATTAAAAAATATTTTCTAAAGTAAAATTATACTTTTTTATTAGCTGAATGTAGCAAAAGCTAAACTGCTGCATCAAACGTTATCTTTTCTTTTTCTTCTGTCATACCTTGTCACAATTTGTCATTGTGGCTAAAACACTCACATTCTCTGCACCACATTCACTGTAAAAACAGCCAGACAATTACGTGGTACACACTGACATGCAAGAACAGCCTGGCTGGCTGGGTGCTAGCTCAGCACAAGTTTTAAAAATAGGCAGGCAGCAGAGAACACACTGTTAAGTATTTGCCATTGCCTGTAATTTGTCACAGTATTTTACATAACTCCTGTAATAATTACATTATCTTTTATAACTGTGAATACTTTAATTCTTCCTCTTCTTCCCCATCTTTCTGCTACAGACCCAGGTGCCTGTATGGGGAAACAAAAAAAATAACTCCACAGATGTGAGGTGAGAAAAAGTCGCCCTTCCCGACCCCCACTTGGCCTGTGGGTATCCAGGGCACAATTCTGGAGCAGCAGAGGGGACAGAGAGGATGAGTTACTGCTTTTATAATGTTCTGCACAGATCATTCCTCTCCCTTCCAAGCCCCACAGTACCTCAGATGTATGAACTACTGCAGCATGGCAATGACAGCAATTTATGGGAGTCCAGCAGAGATAAGATTTTAGAGCAAGAACTTTGAGTACATTCACACTGACTGAGAACTCCATCCAAGGCCCTTCTATTACATTCTTTCTGTGGGAAAAATGTAATCTAAAAAAAAAAAAAAAAAATTAATATCTCTCAATATCTTAAGGTTTTTAATGTAAGGAAAAATCTCAAGACAGAACAGCTACTACCAGGGCTTTCATGTTTTCACTTTCAAATAGAGACTTCATACTTTAGTAGCAGATAGGGTGTAAATGCACCTGCACAGATGACTTTACTACTTAAGGTTTGTCTTAACTGGACAGTTCAAATGATAATCCAGTTGCTGGAGAAGCAAATATCCAGAATTATCTTCCACTGAATCTGTACTGACACACAGAGTATTGAGCATCCCTTCTCTGTTCCATCATTCCCAAGGGTAGCTAATTGACTTTTGTAAGGAAGTTACATGGCATACTTGCGTGGCAAAACCAACCACAAAAGCCAGCTTAAATGCAAAAGTTTTTGTCTTAGCCTATCAGAAACTTCTTCCCTGTGGTTGACCCAACACTTCCAAATATACTGAGAGTTCTTATACCTGTCAGCATGTTCTCAACTTCAGCACAGCCACTGACGCCCCAAAAGCTGCTCACACAAAGGTCTTTGTGTTAAAGTGTAGTTAGAAAGTCACTGGTGAGTATAAGAAGGCATAATTAAAAAAATATCACTCTTCATGCTCACACCAATTTCGCATTTATCACCTCATCATATTAGCAAAACTTGGGGCTTGGGGATTACCTGCACTTAAATCTACTCAGTCAGTGACTGTGGTCAGTGTAATTCACTGCTGACAGCCACACAGAGGGGACTTTGGGCTGAATGTCTGATTATCCATCAATCCCTGTAAAATGGATACAGGGGGTAAACACAGCCATTTGGGACTCTGTTTGTAGTGATACTTTTACACTACATCATCTGGTACCTCTGCTGTTTTGCCACAGTCAATATCTTTCTCTTTCCATAGTGAAAAAACAATACTGGTATTTCACCAAATAATGTAACCTTTTGTCACACTATAGGTTTTCTTTTCCTCTATCTCAGAACACAAATAGGAACAGTCTTTGAAATATATTTAGACTAAGGTGGGTTTTTTAATGTTAATTTTCAGGTGTTTCCAATCCATTTTTAGCAGACGGTTTGCTATTTAATGTCTCTAGGCAAGGTGGAAAAGCTTTAATCAATAGAATCAAAAGAAATGTTGAGAAATTACGTACAATTTCACAAAATCAAAGGCGTTTCCTACATTTTGTCAAGCAGACAAAAACATATTGACATGTTGTTACTGCAAGGAGATAAGGAATGTTTTCCACATTACAACACTGAATTTCCTTTTACGTGTTTGTCTTCAGGTTTCCTCATAACAAGGAATTTTACTCCATCAAAAACTTAGAAATTCTCCAACAGTAGCTTAATAATGAGAAAAGAGAAACTAGGGCTGAGTGGTTAAAAATGTACCCTGAAGAGCCAGAAGGTACAACATAAAAAGCTTTACCTTTTGCTTATTTCTTCAAATGAGAAATCAATAGTGTGGCTCCCAACCCTTTCTGTGGCCCAGTGTTCTACCTGCTCCTGCAGCAGTCAATCATCTGGAAAACAGTCTCCACTAATAAGTGACAAAATGTGCAGGGTTCACTCTGGCCACCAGCTATTACTCCATTACCACAGAGAGCACTAACAACTGTCTGAAAGCCTAACACACTTCAGGCAATACTTCTGTCCTTTGCATTTCCAGGCTGCAGGAGCCTGTTCCTGCTGCCACCATACTGAGATATTATGCAAGCAAGACAAGACATAGGGATACTTAGTTTAACCACTAAAAGCATGTACATACATTTATGTAGTGATATAGAGAGGATATTTTATATATATTAAATATTTGTGTATATATATTTACATATTCTTTTGCTTCCAATTTTTTCTCAGTACTTAAATGAAAGTAGTAGAAGATGCTTTTAAATAATTTTTATGTATTTTTATGTAAGAAAGACATGAGCTATGTTGAAAACTCACATGTGTTTATAGAATTGCATTTATATGAAGTATAGCAATAAATCAATGAAATTAAAATATTTCTGTACCAAAAGCATTCCAGTTACAATGCTTACATTTAGAGAAATGAAAGCTTCAAGTGGAAATTATGTATCCCAACATAAGGCTTTTGTTGTCACTTTGCTACTTCTTTTCCTGGTCTTGGACCTGTCACTGTCTAAATTCACCAGTTCTCTTGGTGTTATGTACAGCTTTATACATCCCTTTGGAACTTGTGGGAGATTTTTTTATTGTTGGTTTGTTTGTTTTATATCTAACAGTTTTAAATTAATTTTAAATTCACACAGCTTTACGACCACGTGAAAATATTAGCTAAACACAAGCTTGAAATATCTCGTTCAGTTACATCTAAGTTTAATGATGTCATAATCCTTTATGGCTGATATCATGTTGTAAAGTCACAGAGCACTAACTCTACTGCCTCTGGAAAAACAGGATCAAAATAAGAACACACAGTAATAGTAGAGACCAATAGCAATACAATTGTGGTTCCAGGACCAGTATCTTGCTTATGATATTCTGATTGTGTGCAAGCAAAATATTTCTTACTTCATTAAAGATGCTACACATGTTTTAAAAGATCCATATAAACTAGGTCAAATAGATTTAAGTCTTCAATTTCTGAATGCTAGAGTTGGTTTTAATTAACAAGCAAATATTTGTAGTAATTTACTAGACCTTAAACTGGGTTTGAGAATGACAAGAAAGTTTAAAAAAGGCTTTTAGAAGAGAACCAAAAATGATGCATCACCTTCTTTCCACTCCATGGAAATTCAATAGCACCAGTTCCACCAGATTTAATTACACTGTGGAAACTCCATAGTTTCCACTCAATAACTGCAGTTTCATATTAATTAATAAAGGACAAAACATTCAGGTATCCTTGTGCAGCCTGTAGCTTTTCCTATACTTTTCTCCTTCCTGTCCCTCCTTGTCCTCCAAACTGTTACACATGAAGTGAGCACGTCTCCTAATCAGAAATTCCATAGAAATTACAGCATACTACTCCCACACCCTTTGCTTGAGCAACTTAAAATATTCCTGCTAGCACAAGGAGAAGAGGGAAAGGCAGGCATCACGTAATCATTCAATGTACAGCTGGTAAAATTATAAATACCACAGAGAAAGGCAAATATATAGAACAAAGTTATTTTAAAAACTATTCCGTGCTCTATTCCACGAGCCCTATTTATTCTGTGCACAGAGAAATCCCAAAAGGCATTTTCTCTAACCATAGCTTCATTGCAATGATAATCCTGTAATGGACGAGTACAGGCTCACTGAGTCTGCCGTGCTTGAAAAGTTTATATGAGTTTTTCTTTTACCTACAGCATGCCAAACCTTCTTGCAAAGCCTCTGGCAAGTCATGGCTTGACACAGAAAGGAAAGCTTCAAAGGAATTTGAATCCACCATGAAAACAGGGACAGGTAATTCTCTGCATTAGTTGGATGATTTGTGAAAGATATCTTTAGCTAGATCCAGATTACATATGGGCAAGTAACACAGTCTAAAAATCTATATTATCTCCCTAAAATGAAGACTGGAATGATCATTTATCTATGAAGACAAAAAAAACCCCAGAAATACTATCTTTTTCTTATACTCTTCAGAAAGCTGCTTATAGAAATCCTATTTTCTCAGAGATCACCTGTGACAGCTCTAATAAAAGGAAAATTCAAACAAATAAAAGGAAAATTCAAACATCCACATTTAAAATACGGAGTTTGATTTAGGACATAGGAACATCAAAAAAAAAAGCTACAATAGGATTTCCATACCCCCACCACTGACTCTCCTGACACAAGGTCACTGAGCTCATGAATTTTCAAGATACAAGCAGAGAATTAGGCAATTATGTGGTATTTAAGATGTGCTAATTATAACATGCATGTTGGGAGAGGTATCTGATCTCTTACTTCAGGGCTCATGCCAGTCTCAAATTTGTGTCAGTGGGGTCTGACAAGATCTACGGTAGGAGAACAGATGTGGCTGCTGCACCACTCTGTAACATTTGGCTGCTGCGGGATTCACACACTCTCTGGGCTGTTACTAACAGGAGGAAGGACCTTCTGTCTGATTCATCTGAGCAGCTCCAGCAGTGAGTCAAACCTGCCACCAACAGTCTGTATAAATTTGGCCATATCAATTCTCTGTATCCCTCTCCTCTGCCCGGCTCCCACAGACCTTGTCCACAAAGATCTACGAGTCAAGGGTTCCACTACACATTTGTACGGCACTGACCACGAGACAGCTGGGATTTCAGCTACCTGCCACAGTGGTGTTGTCACAGAAATATTAAATTTTAAAAATAATCCAGTTTAAGTAGTAAATATAAGTAAGAATCCATCACAGACTTGAGAGGACACATTCTGGCATTTTAAAGGCAGAGCACTTCAAGGTAGCAACCTGGACCCTCCATCTTCTTATTCTAAAAAAAGAAATTAGAATATCCTCATTTGTTAATTTTCAAAGCCAAGTAAAGGAGATGCTGGAGAGCTGTAATAATTACCATCATGGCTTCAGCTCCTAAACTTCTCTGCCTTTCCCTCAAAAAACTCAGGGTAACATGCTGAAATAGCACCTTGGTTACAAAACACCAGTTGAACAGAGAAAATTTATGGAGAAAACAGAAACAGCATTGTTGCACAGAGAACACGCGTGCATTGCACAGCTGTAATAAGGATAGATTTAGGTATAGGTAACAGCAGCATGGAGTGAGAGCATTAAGGTTCAGGTACCTGAGAATTTCAGGGTCTATTTAGTGTATCTGTCCACACTGCCCCACCAAACAGCCTCTTACTGAGCTATTCATTAAGTTACCAAAATTAAAGAGCCCAGAACTTTCTAAAGAGGCTAGACTGGAAGGCCAAGGGCCACAGATGATGGGAGTGCCATTGGACTTTGACCATCACATGGCTTAAGGAACAAGATAGGAAGACTAGAAGACATTTTTAAATTTTTAAAAAAAAAAAAAAAAAAGAAAAAAAAAAGGAGGAATTAAAAGGAAATTAACATGGCATGAAATGAAAAAGATTCATCTCAGAGGAGGCACGACACAATATGAGTTTAGATTTCACTTTCACATTAGACAGACATTTTATTTCATTGAAGTAGTTTTGTTAATTGTGGACCAGTAAATTCCTTCACTGATTGTCAGCAGTCACAGCATCTGCTCTGGACTCAGACACAATCCCAAGACTCCACAGCACACTGTACTGAGCCCAGTCTCGATCTCCAGGCCAAGCGTGGCTAACGACATAATCTTATGGCTCTAAAAAGGAGGACAGCCATTAACCAGCTAAAGAGGATTCATGTCCCATTGTGTCCCCTGCCACATTCCATACAATAACAGCTCATGATCAGGTTCCTGGGCTGTTCTAATGACGACCAAGTATTCCCTATCATCCTCAGGAGGCAGCTAAACCATTGTCACAACTTCCACCACCAAATATTTGCTTTATTAAATCACTGTAGATTTTCTTTACACACAATGCCTCTAACATTCAGGTGGATAATATCATCTTATCCCATCATACCTCAGCTTATGCATGCATTCACTGTATAATGATGAGACCTTTCTGCTGAACACAGAATTAGAGTAAACTGCTTCAGAAGCTTGTCACAGGCAAGGGAGCAAAGTTTGGTAGAGACAGGCGACAACTTCAGCCTTTCAGCTCTGGAGAAAAGACAGAGCCCATGCCAGGTTCAGTGACAAACAAGTGTTTGTAGTTTCTTTCTACAATATAGTGGAAAGCCTGCACTTACAGGTCCAGTTTTGCATTTTAGGCCCTGAAAGAAGTCACACCTGCTGCTCGCCCTACCTGCCCTTGCACACACAGCAGTTAATTGTCAGACCACAATCAACCCCAGGCCATGCTACACCCAAGTCAAAGATTTGACTCCTGAGGCTGATATTGCCATGAGAGAGCATGACACCAGGACCAAGCTGATCTCACACATTATACACAATTCCCAGCAGCTATCTATGCACAGGTCTTGCTTTGTGTTACTTTTCACGTGTATTTATCTATATTTTGGTCAAGTAGATAAAATCATTCGTTAGAACTAAAATGGGCATAACAAGGTGGCAGAAAGTCACAAGAGCTCAGCTGGAATCTCTGCACAGCTTCAGGCTCCTTGTGCCAACCTGAGCAACGTTCTCTAAGACATCCAGGCCAGCATAAATGAAGCACTGAGCTGAGTCCAGAACCTCAAGCAGGGCAGCACTGCCTGTCCCTGCACAGCCCCTTACCTGCTCACAGACTGCAGTACGCAACCCACCCTTTCTGCTGAAGCTGTGCCATTATGCAGAGATAACAAATGTCAAAAAAATGAACTTTTCCAAAGAAAAAAGCAAAATTTTCTAGCTTAGCAATAAGAGAACTTGTGGAGGGCATGGAAGTCATAGCTTCCAGCCTCTGCTCCTGATTCATTGCTTAAACTTCAGTTGAAGACTTTAATGTGAACTACAAAAATTGTCTTGATTGAAAAAAACAAAATACAGGTCAATTCCCTTCCTAACTACAAAGCTACAATTCACTGTCACTTTTTAGTCAAATAAAACTTTTCCTATTCCTGTCAAAAGAAACAATCTCAAATAAACCTATCATGCCATTCCCATTGTGTACACCTGAGGAATTAACAGAGCAATCTAGCTGACAATCAGAAAACAGAAAAAAAAAAAAAAGCCCGAAACTTATTCTGAAGAAAACCCAACTTTAATCATGAATAGAATCATGCAATATCCAGTAATAAAATACGCTTACCTTAAGTGGCCAAACTACCACTCCTCAGTTTTGGCCACTGCATCCTAACCCTAGTAATATAAATCCTCAGTGGAAGAACCATCAAGAATGTAATTAGAAGAGAACTAGAGATATTAAAAGCACATAAAAGTTAACTTTCATAACGGTAATAATACATTATCAAGTTGTAGTCAACACAATCAACAACATTAAGTCTTCAGTAGATGGTCCTTGAAATACCTGTACCTCCATCACTGCTTGAAAATTTACAGCTGAAATCATTATATTAATGGGTTTTTTTTTAGTGCACCCATTCCTAAGCATGGAAGAAGATGAAGGTTAAATTCAAATTAATCTGCACTGACATGCAGCAATCTAGAATGACTTGAGAAGTCACAGCCTAAAGAGAAAAAATAATGGGATTAATCCTGAATGTCTTACATATACAAGTAGTTGCTTCTCTTGCAATTAGTTACATCAGGACAGCAGGGCTCTCTGCTTGTACAGAGATGGGGAATACAGAAGCCTCTGTAGTGGAGTAAGAGCTGTGTGTTCTCAGGACTGCTGTCTTGTGCTCCGTTGTTTCTCAGCAGAATAAATACATTGCAGTAAGTGATAAACATTCCTAATTACTTTTGAGCTTGAGGGAAATAATATGAAGGGATTTAACAATTAATTATTCCCAAAAGGAAAGTACCACATGAGTAAGAGTCATGGTGGAATGGCCATTTGAATCCTAGTGAGCTGACTTTATGGAACCCAGTATAAGCCAGGGTTTCTTGGTGTTTGAAATCAAGAAATAAAAAGTAGGTAACAAACACAGAATTTACTTACCCAAACCTTTACATGGCTAACTTTATAAACCTAGAATTTATATTGCTATATTTTTAAAACCTTCCCATGGCTAAAATAAAGAACATGGATTGACCTGGTTCCCAAACCCAAAAAATGTAATTTCTGAAAAGAAATCATTTCATCCTAACACCTGTCCAAGACACAGGGAATGAATGAATCATGCACTGGTGATCTCTCCCTCCCCCAGTTGACCAGAGGGTGATCAGATATCCAACTGTGGGATACCTAATATTAGCTCAAGTAAATCCACAGAGTAAATCATTCTAAGCAGCAGGTTGCGAAATAACATATACACTCCTTTCTCACAAATTTTCCCAAATAAATCCACACAGTGCCCAATATTTCCTTGATGAAGACAGATGCAGCAGCTTGCAAAGATGAAGGACAGAAGTCCTAGTACAACACAGACATCTTTGTAACCATCCATTGATCTTAAATAAGAATTCATCTGGTCCAGAAATGAACTATGTGTTACAACTTTAACTTAGATTTATTCCGTGTCTGACTGCATGTAATTCAGTAATTCTGTTTAGGTCCAAAGAAGGTGGGGGTGAGGGCGTGAATAAGAATGGCGAGGGCGAAGAAGCAAGTTCACTTCATAGACTTCGTAGTCCACAATCTTTTAAAAAAAAGTTGGAATCCAAACATCATCTGATTAAAACTAGGAAAGCTGAAAGCTACCAAAATGACATTGCATAACAAGACAGACAGGAGGACGTGAATGAGGTGTTTTAAGTGATATCAGCTTAACCGTGGCTTAGCTTTTCAAGGAAAAAGCTCAACTCGCCACCTATGATGCCTTAAAGCAAGGCTGCAGAAAACAAAGTTTCTCCCTTCTTGCAAGTGTTTGTCACTGTGTTGCTGTTACAAACTAAGTGTCAGATTGAGAACAGCCTGCGCCCTCCTCACCTGAGTTCCAACTGCCCATATGACTTCGGGCAAGTTTTTGGTGACAGAGCCAATGCATGATGCATTATTAAGATGAACGATGTGTTGTGATCTGTTTGAAGCACTCTTGTACTGATTTTAAAAACATGAGAGTGGTTGAGGTTTTTTGAACTGGCGTGTTCCCTGTGAACTCAATGGAACATAATTTTTTCAAATAAAATTGAGAAAAACTGATTTCAAATCCTAGGTTTGCACCACAGACATTTAATTTAACACTCATCAACCCTTAAGTATACTTTCTGGAAATAAAGCTCAAGAGTACTAGATAATTCTTGTGCCACACACCTTTGTTAGGCATGAAAAGGACTACATTTTGCATAAAGCTATCCATCTGGTCTTTCACTCGGTTTCTTTCACACACAAAAAACACACACACAATTAATCTCAAAAAATACACCATCTTGTTTGCAAACTCAAAAGCAAGTGGAAACTAAAAGTTTCTGTCAGTGGGCTGCCTGCTAGCATAAAGCATATGCCTCCTACTAAAGATTTGGGGCAAGAGGGAGGAGAATCTCCCATGCTCTCTGGGGAGCACTCAGATGTAATTAACACCACAATCACCACAACACACTGCCACAGAAAGGCACACAGGTCGTCATCACTGTAAAAAGGTAAAGTCACTTGGCCAAAACCATCTGGTGAGCTGTGTCTGGCCACGAGCCAAGAATTCATGATTCCCAGGCTTCAGCCCAAGGTCCAGCATCATGCTCCAGCTCCACAAGATACTTCTTTCTGTGGTCCATACTGCTCAGCTAGACTGTAGTGCTGCCAATCCTGCCCCAAACTGCCTACCCAGGAGTCAATATACGGGTGCATGACCCGGGAAATCTCTTTTCAGTCTTCTCTTGCCATGAAAATGGTTTTCTGTAAAAACACATACTTTTAAAAAATGTTTTATAGGAAGGCATGTCTAACTCCTCCTCTTTCCAGGACACTTGATAAAAAATTTAAAGACTGCAATTTGTATGCTAAAGGAATTCCCAGATGGCATCTAATCAAACAATTCAATCAGAAAACAAATTAAAATGAAATATTAGCATAACCCCCTGTGTAAAACGCAGCAGTTAAATCTCTCCGGTATTTTCAGGATATCCTATGGAATGTAATTCTATTACCTGTGCTAATTTCATGCCTGTTCAGCATTGCAGAACATCTGAGCTATTGAGACCTCTCTCGAACATAAAAAAGAAGTGGTCCAAGGAAAAGTTTAATAGCAAACTACAGATAATCCTTATAACCTTGCCAAGAAGCATTACAGCAGTTCATATACCCAATTTATGGCACCAAATCTCAAACATAAAACTTCTTAAAGCTGACCTTCAAGCTCATCCCAAACCCAGTTAAGTTTAGGATATTTCTTCCAATAATTTCAGTGAGTTTGGCACGATGACCAAGAATTCACAGCATCTCATAATGCTAAGCAAAATCTGATTAAAATAACATCCTGTTCTGCAGGAATTCCTTGAGAACTCTAGTTGTCGTGATTTGGCAAGTAAAGTAGAGAAAATCCAGTTCAGGATACCAATCTTTGATTTTTATTTTATTTATACATCTTAAAGAGTGAGTGATTTCAATAAGGTATGAGAAGTCTATAAAGTTTATTTTTATCCCTAATATCTGATGAACATTATTTAAGGAAAATACCTTCTGGATTGGTTTATGGGTAGTTACCAAGAAAAAAAAAAAAAAAAAAAAAAAAAAAAAAAAAAAAAAAAAAAAAAAAAAAAAAGAAGCGCTTATGCTCTAATCCACACTATATTCTCCCCTGATTTCAGTATACCTTTTCTCTATTACTCTGAGAAGAACTATTGACCAAAAGTACAGGCCAGTGTGGACATTGCTAGTTTCCTTGAAAATAAATAAATAGAGATATTTGAGTTTCACATCAACAAACCTGAAGGAGTTAGTTATGCTCCAGTCTCATAAGGAAAGTCAACTAATGTTGTATATCTAACTCTTAACCAGAGCCTTTTGGAAAATCCCTGCCTTCATATATGCTTCCACAGTGCACTCCACTGGCACACAGACAAGAATACATTTCCTTTTAAAAATCTATTTCAGGAATCAAGAAAAACTTAAGGTCTGCATGAAAGAACTTAAAACTTGCAGGAGCTGCTATAACCCATTCTCCAGAAGAAATTTACTCATTTAAGCAAGATGACAAGACTATTTAAGAAATGAAGGCATATACAAATGTAATGGTGATATGTCATATTTAAAAACATATTAATACAAGACACAGAAAAGTAACTGGGCTTTAATGGTGCTGCAAAGTTATGTGTATTGATGAGTGGGGAAGCCCAGGTCTTATGGGAATAGCCACACTCTGCTTGCTCCACCTTTTTTCATATTCCCAGAAGACCAGTTGGCCAAAGCTGCTGGAAGCCAGTGAGATTTTTTGCACTGGTGATAGATATCCTTCACCACATGGTCTGCTCTGCCTTTTCAGATTTAGGAGAGACTACAGTTGGGATTTGAACATTCACTGAGGTTATGCAGAAGCAGAGAAAGATGGCCCCTCTAGATTTTGCAAGGGCTCTCTACCTACCCACACCTTCAGCCTCCTTCTTATCCAACCCACTTAGCAGGCTGAGAGAATGATGCCATGCAGATGAGGAAAATATAAAGGAAGGCACTAAGTAAACCCAGTAAAGCAAAAGTCATATAAAATCCCAAACTCCTAGGAAACAGTCATACTCTCCACCTCTGCTTGCCCACTTCAGCCCTTCTCCCAGAGCACCCATTAAAAGGAGATCAAATTAAAAGGCATTACACAATGAGAGATTGCCCCAGTTATAATCCCAAGAGGCTCCCAGTACTACAGCAGCACTGAGGGAAAACCTTCATCATACCCAGACGCACACAGACTCAACACGGATTAGCAGAGTCAGGCTTAAGGGGGAGGAGAACAAGAATTCCACAAGCAGCAACCCATTTTGAAAAAGAAAATTAACAAATAAAAAAATAAATTAAAATGACGATAACAACAAGATGGGAAGTGGGTCTTGGGCCCTTGGATCCCCTACTTTAGCAAGACACAGGCGGACAAGGAGCCGAGGTCAGGTTTATTCCAGCGCCAGGCCGAGTCCAGCGCCCGAGGCCGAGCCCCCGCAACCCCGCTCCCCCCGGCAGGAGGGAGGGAACCGGGACAGGTCCCCCCCCGCCCCCGCCGCTCCTCCGGCCGGGCTCCGGGAGGGCTCCGCCGGGGATCCCACACGCTCTGCAGGCTCCGGCTCTTCCGGGCTGGGGGTGGCTCTGCCGATCGCGACAGGGATGTCACACGCACACACAGTGAACGCGGCGGGAGGGGATGGAGACTGCACGCGGCAAGAGAAGGGAGGGAGGAAAAGCAAGCGGGGGTAAGGTGGTACCTTGGATGTGCTGCTTGATGACATTTTCCAAATGGTCCAGCCTTTCTATAATCCTTAAAGTGTTCCCTTTGTCTTCCTCTAACTTTTTTTCTGAGATCGGCTCCTGCACTTTCACATAAACACTGGCAATGTAGTTGGTGACCCAGCCCACGTACAGCAGGCAGATGATGTTAGTCATTCCACTCAAAATCACGCAAGTGGACACTAAAGTTTTGGTTTTCCTGGTGCACACCATCCTGAGATCCCTCCATATAGCTCCAAAAAATCCTGTGATCCAGAAAACAAAAATAAACTGTGATGAAAATAAATCCTTTTCCCCGCCTTTCCCCGAAACGGAGACCACTCAAAAGTCAGTAAATTTCCATGCAAAAAAAAGTTCTCTTATCCACAGAATAAAAAATACTTGTCGCCTACCTAGAAGGAGAGGTGGGGGCGGGGAGGGCTGATAATTAGAATCCCAGGTTTGAGTACATTAGAATAGCTGAAACTTTGCGATGGCAGTGCCGACAGCAGACAGCGAGGCGTGCCAGCCGCCCGGCTGCCCGCTGCCTTCAGGCACCGCCTCCCGCCCCGGACATCACGGACGCCGGCAGCCCAGTGCCCGAGCGTGGAAAACTTTGTTCCCTCCGACGCCGCTTCCCATCGCAACCGGCCGCGGCTCCAGACTCAGCCCTCGGGAGCAGCCGGGGGAGCGGGGCTCGCTCGGCCGCCGACTGGCAGCTCCCCGCTCCAATGGGGAGCGGCTCTGGCGCGGGGGATGCGGGGCGGGCGCGGGGCGGGGATGCGGCGGGACCCACCTGCTCCTCGCACACCCACGGAGGGGCGGCGGGGCCCCTCCGCCGGGGCGGGCCGGCGCCTCCCTTCCTCCCTGCCGTTCCTGCGAAGAATTCCCGGCTCAGGGAGGCAGAAGCAGCAGCCGCCGGTTGCCGCTCGCTGCGGGGTGGACGCTGTGAGGCTTGGCCGGGAGAGCCGCGGCATCGCTGGGATGGAATGGATGCACGGTCACGCCGAGAGTCGTCCATTTGCCTCAGGGGTGAAACCGGAGACGTGCCTTGGGCTCACCGGAGCTCGCGGTTCGCAGCGACCACCCGCCACCGCGATGCGTTTTGTCCTTCGGCCTCTTTGCGAGCCCGCTCCCCGGGGAGGTTGTATCAGTAATACCTAATTGTTGCTCTCATCCACATCAGCGAGCCCCAGCATCCACCCATCCACCGCCGCCCCCACCCTGTGTCCACAGGGATACACTATCAGAGTACACGCAGAATTGGCTTCAGTATCAGGGGCGGTATCGGTAACTCACAATTTAGTTCAGCATATCCATGCTGCTTTCCTCTCTTCACATTTTACATCACTTTTGGAAACACACTAAAAAGGCAAATTACTCTCAGTACGAAATCCCACTGATTCCAGAGAGGCATAGATGAATTCCTTCCATTCAAAAAAAACCCAAACAAAACCCTAAACAAACAAAAACCAACCAACCAAACAAAAAAAAAACAAACAAAAAACCCAAACAAACAAACAAAAAGGGGGGGGGCGGGGGGTGTAGAACATTTTTGTACTGAATTACATCATTTTCTTTTGACAGTCCCTAGACAGCATGACCAGTATTAGAAACAACGAGGTGCCTGCTAATTAACTTACTAAAATTATTTGAAATAGTCACCCTCCACAACTGATTGCACCGCCAGGGTTACCCTGTGTGCAGAAAGCACAGCAGGTACCAGGAATTACTTCTCATGAGCATTCCAACCCTGCAATAGCTCAAATGTACATTGCAATATCTTCAGAGAAACAAAAGTAGTCTGTTTGTCTTAGTGTTTGGGATTGCTATTTTTAAATTAATTACAAGCAAGACCAAGTATTCAAGAGAGAAGGCAGGCAACTGTCTTGCCAAAAGCAGGATGACTTCTTCCTTTCCACCAGTTGGTACTACACAGAAACAGTAAAAACTATCACTACTCAGACACATACAAACCAGCACCAAGAGAAGCTGAAGTAAACTCTGCCAATGAAGCTGAAAAAACAAACTGCCTCCTCAGTCTTCTGAGCCTCTCTGAAAACTAACAGAAATTTTGGCCAGTTTAAAAGTACTTCTCCAGTGGCAACACCAAAAAAAGGTGAGGCCAAGAGAACTCCGCTGGAAATTAGAACATATAACACAAGGTATCTGAATGGGAAAAACATTAACATTTTAAGAAAAAATATTTTTAGTAATACAGGGAATTTTGCTAGAAAAAAACCCAGTCAATTAACAAGTTCAAGCTTTGTATAAGACAAAACATTGGCAGAATATACTAGTACAGCTCCATCACATAAGTCAGTTATCCCACTTGGCCTGCAAAGAATGTTTGTCTACAGCATCATTTATTTCCCTATTTCCTATCTTTGTACTTCAGTGTTACAGCTTTGCATTTGATAGCAACCAACAGCAGGAAGTGCTATTGCTGGTGCCTTTAATAACAGTGTGATCTAGACTTGCTTTAATCTTTGTAGACTCTGCCTGCAGTCACAAAATACAAATTTGTCAGCCCTGGCAATTCAGGCAGAATCCAGTACTTAGCCTTGGATTTCTCAATTTAAAGCAAAACTTATCTGAAATAAATCCAGGTAAGGGATGAGTAAGAAGTATTACTAAGTCATATTTTGCATGGAAGTTTATAAAATACTAACTAACAAACAAAACTGCTTTTACAAACAAATATGAACAGTACTTGTAACTAATGATTGTCAGCACATCCGTAAGTGACATAAGGGTTTGGTAAAAGATGGATAATGTGTCTCACAGGCCTAATGGGTTGCTTATAACAGCACATAATTGATTAACCTTTTATTACAGTAATATTATAGTAACTATTAATAGTTCATTAGCCCCTTGTTCCCATTTCTGATCATGTTTAAAATATATTTTCATTTATAACCACATTCTCCTAACACCAGATCTGCACTCCTCAAAGGCAGAACAGTAATTCCCCGTCTCCTCACTTGAGCCTTGATTTTACCGTAGAGCTAAAACTCTGACTTCATAGCAAAACTGCCACATCCTTTGATACACAAAAAAATATGCTTGCTTTCATGTCTCTGGTAATATTCTGGACAGGTCTCTTTAGAAGTCTTCTTTTATGAGTTTATAAAAAGTTGGACATATCCAAGCCTTTTAGAAATTGGTTGGTCTTGTCATTTTGATTTATTGTATAGTGCTACAATGCAGATGAGACCCCTCTGTGCAAGGTATTATACAAACACATAAGCAGTCCACTTTTATAATTTAAAGGGAACAAAAACAGGAGAAGGAACAATAGGAGAATAGAAATGCTACCAGCCTCACATTATAGTCAGGGAGAAAATTGGGTGATAGAACCCCTAAATGGTTCTCTTTTGAACACTGAAATTATAGGGCAGCACAAGGTCTATGAAATTTGTTCTCTTAAATCACACAGTGGTGTTTTTGAGAGTTCTGTTTCAAGTGTTTAAGCTTGAGGCAACACAATCTACTGCACAGGTCATTAAACTGGTGTCTCAGTTTTATCCTTGTCCTGATACTGCTCTGCTGTGTCATGCTATGCAAATTATTTCACTTCTGTTTCATAGAGTTATTTCACATTTCTTAAAGTGTGTATGTACAACAGGCTTTCATATGGATTGCCTACAACTACACTGCTGTAATAAGACATCATTTCAAACAGTGCCAGGGAAATATTAACCTCATAACCTAGTTGATAATGCAAGTGGTGGCTGTTAAGTGTTTATAAGTAATTCAATTCATATTTCTTACCTATCGTTACAGTTTAGGGAAGAGAAACGTTTAAGAACTATATTTTTTTTGGTGAATTTTGATGCAGGTTAGAACATTTTTAGACATAAGAGTGTCCTTGAAGAAAACTGTAATGAAACATCAGAATCAACAACACTTACATCCCATTTCACAGATTTCTTACACCTTGTTAGAAATCAGTGGAAAAGCTTAACTTTTTAACTTTATTTTTTTCACATTCCATTCAGATTCTTAGCTGAAATCCTATTAGTTTGGGGAGATACCATCATTATTATCTAGTCTGAGATTTTCTTCTATTACTCCTTCTCTCCCACACGTGGTTATCATGTCTTTTGTTTGGAAAGATGATAAAAAAAATTCCGAAGGCACTCACTAAGCAACACAGCATTTTACATTGTGGACAGAGATGACCACATAAATTTAGCAAAGCCTGAATTACTCTGAGTAGGTAATTTGTTTGAAGCTCAGATGTCTGAGCCTGCACACACAAATCAAGACCTGTCCATCTCAAGCAGAGATTACCCATTCTGCAGATGAGCTCTTCGCAACAGTTCAAGTTATAAAATTGGTGGTTTAGCTCCCCCCAAAAAGAGGCAGTTTTCTGTATTTTGAAGATGAAAGCCATGAGTTCACTCCCCAGGGAAGTGATCTGATCATCTTTGTCCCTAGTCATCACCCTCATTAAATTTAAAACAATCTTAACACTTTTATTAAATCATTAAGAGACGTATATGGGCATTGCAGAGATGTCTTCGCATATTTTTGAGCTGGGCTTTGGAGAAAGGGATTTGTTAAGCAGATATTGTAAGATAATGAATATGAACTGAATACAAAAAAAAAAAAAAGGAAGGAAAATGGGAAAAAAGCTGAATGCATGAAAAGTGGGTAAAGGAAGAAAAGAGAAAAATAAAAACCTGCTTTTTCCTGTTGTGCTGGGAGACATTATCATCATCTTTATTCCTCTGCCATTTTCTCTCTTCCATGCTACTCTTACTCTCTCTCTTGCCTTCTTTGGGTCTACTCTGATCCCTAACTATTACTCCCTGTCATTTTTCCATCACTCATTTAAAAATCACCACTTTTAAGTTCACACACATACTGTAGCACATCTCCCTTTGTGACATTTTTATGAATCACCAGTTCATTTAGGTCCTCATTTTTCACTGCTTGGCAGAGACTGCTCAGCAAAACACCAACTACAGTGAAAGTCAGCCCCATATTTTCACACAGCAGCCTCCCAAGGAGGAAAGACAATGTGGTGTCTAACACTCAGACATGCTGTGGCATTTGTATGAATAACATCCATGAGTCACATAATCCTTCAGGTTGGAAAGTATCTCTAAGACCATCGGATCCAACCTTTGGCTGATCACCACCATGTCAACTAGACCGAAGCACT
>JAWWLV010000179.1:4885495-4910641 GCA_035041135.1 Platyrinchus mystaceus
CAGGTTGGAAAGTATCTCTAAGACCATCGGATCCAACCTTTGGCTGATCACCACCATGTCAACTAGACCGAAGCACTAAGGGCCACCTCCAGGTAGTGGCTCCACCACCTCCCTGGGCAGTCTGTTCCAACACTTAACAACCCTTTTCATGAAGAAATTCCTCCCAGTGTCCAGCCCACAGCTGGCTACAACCTCCTTTCAGGGAGCTGTAGGGTGTGATAAGGTCACCCCTGAGCCTCCCCTTCTCCAGGCTAAACAACACCAGCTCCCTCAGATGCTCCTCATAGGACTTGTGTTCCAGACCCTTCACCAGCTTTGTTGTCCTTCTCTGGACTCACTTCAGCACCTCAATGTCCTTCTTGTAATGAGGGGCCCAGAGCTGGACACAGGACTCAAGATGTGGCCTCACCAGTGCAGAGTATGGGATGAAAATCCCTGCCCTGGTCCTGCTGACCACTATTTCTGATCCAAGCCAGGTTGCCATTGGCCTTCTTGGCCACCTGGGCACACACAAAATCATGTTCAGCTGCTGTCAACCTGTACCCACAGGCCCTTTCCCCCAGGCCACTTTCCAGCCACTCTTTCCCCAGCCTGAAGTGCTGCCTGGCATTGTTGCAACCCAAGTGCAGGACCCGGCACTTGGCCTTGTGGAACCTCATACCATTGGCCTCAGCCCATTGGTACAGCCTATCCAGATCCCCCTGCAGAGCTTCCTACCCTCCAGCAGATCAATATTCCCACCCAACTGTCATCCATTAACTCACTGAGGGTGCCCCAATCCCCTCATCCAGATGATCAACAAAGGTATTGAGCAGGACTGGTCTCAGAACTGAGCCCTGAGGAGCACCACTGGTGACTGGTCCCAGCTGGATGTAACTCCATTCCACCACCACTCTGTGGGCCCAGCTGCACAGCCACCTTTTAACCCAGCAAAGACTGGACCTGTCCAAGCCATGAGCTGCATCATTTCAAAACCATTCACCCGGCACTGAAAGCAAGAAATTAGCCAGTACAAGAAATACAGATAAAAGAGAGTGCAGGCACTGTTTCAGGGTGAAAACTGAACTATATCTTGTCTTTCAGACTGAGCAATGAAGAAGTGAGCAAACACCTCATGTAAAGGGAACACAACAGAGCCAGCAAGAACATTAAAACATCTAATGGAAACTTATACACAAAAGCAACCTGCAAGAGCTAGGGACACATTGGTGCATGTTGTCTTCTCCTTTATCACCAGATTCATGGCTTAGAAGACATTTGCTACCTCCCTTATACAGTTGCTATAAAATTTATGTCTGTATTTTCTGTTTCCAGATTGCATTTTCTATTCTCAGGCTTATCTATTCTATTGCCAGTCTTATCTTGTCCATTTGTCTTTCGAAAATGTTTTTCTATCCGGAACATCAAAAATCACTTTATACTTCAATTGATCTCCAGTATGATGTTTTATTAGGTTACTTTTATGCACTTGCCTGATTTTTTTTCTGGCAGCATTACACTGCACCATTTTTTTGCCACAAAACTCTCAGTTAATCCATCTCAAGTGAATCATGTGTGACCAGCAATTCACCAGGATGAGTAAAAGATGCAACATATGGTCCTTTGCAAGTGGCATGTCTACAGTTACTCAGAGAAGCATTATATTCTGTTCTTTTCAAACCTGTCATGTGTCTACACCCCACACCTCCAATGACAAGCTCGTCCCTAAACAACTTCAAGTATCTTAATTTTTGGGTGTTAAACCTTGGATACATTTGAAACAGACTTCCAGGGATTGCGGCCCACTCAATCCCTGAATTTTTTTATATTCAGATGCAAAAAAAGTAGTAAATGCAAAATCTTTTGTGACACCTAGAAATCTTGGCTTTCTCAACCCATCCCTCGGTGCTTTATTTTCTATCTTTAACTATAATAATATAAATCACTGTTTTACGTCAGACAAAAACGGCGGTAGCCAAATACCCAGCTTCCAAATACTGACAGGCTCTGAACACTGAGGGACAAGAACAGTCCTCTGGCCAGGCTTTGCCTGGAAAAGCTTCTACACATTTACTGATTTAAAGGCTGTGTCAGAGATTGTGACCAAGTCATTGCTTTCACTGGCTATGTAAGCAATTACAAATTCACGAAGTTTTGGGCTTGTACTTTCTCACAAAGAAACATGGATGGATCATATAGACCTGCCACAGACCTCCTTCTTAGATGCTTAGATTGGCCAATGTGAGTCTCACATGACAGGAACTCCATATTTCAATTTCTTCTTGTCCTTTTCTATTTTCACTGTTTTTTTTCTTTTCTTTGAGAGATGGAATGACATGGCAGCCCAGATGATGCCTCATTCCATATACGATATAATTCCCAGTAATGACCCAGATGTAGTTTTGTAGGTCTCTCTAGGTATAGGCTACCTCACGTTTTGCTATTTCATCAACTTGTCATCTGGGGTCATGGCTCCTCCAACCTTTTGCAGCTAACTCTAGAAATTACTGAGACTTTGGTATCCCCACTATTTACATGCTTGTCTGATCATGTCTACATATGCTGAACAACACAGATTCCACCCTCCCCTACTTATGACTGTCTTCTTTTTGAAAACTGATCCTTTCTTCCTATTCTTTGTTCTTGCTGCTTTAATCCATTTTTAATGCATGAATGGAGCTTCTCCTTATGCATAATAGGTATCAGGAGTCTTTGGAGAGCAAACTCCTAGGAAGGCTTTACAGCCTAAGTACCAACCAAGTCCAGCATCAACTATCTCCATTATCCATGTTCTCTAATATCTCAAGAAAACCATACCAAACAAAACAAAAACCAACAACAAAAACAACAAAAATAAATAAAACCAACAATACGTGGAAAGTGACTTCCTCCTTCAATTGCTCATAAGAGAACTATGTATCTAGGTAGAATTTGGAAGAAATAATCACCCTCTCTCCTACAGGAAAAGGAGGAAAAGGAATATTGCAGAGGTTTAGGCTTCCTATAAGGAGTTTTTTTCTTTTCTGGAGGCCTGGATCCTAATATTATTTCAGAAGAATTGACACTGAAGAATTCAAGAGCTCTGTTTCAGAGTAAAGACAGGTCATGAAACCACTACTGAGGGCTAGAGGGACAAAACCTAAGAATTGACTGTAAACTCAAAGATCAAAGAGAATGGAACATTAAAGTAACTGTCCTTTTTAATCTGAATTGATGGTTAGAAAAAAACCCATATGTTTGTCTTACTGTCCAACCAGAAATTATAAAGAACTCGTATAATTCTGCTTTGCTGTTTTAATTTCAGGTAGGACAGACAGTCCTGAAGGACAGTGCAGGTGAAATCAGTTGGTTTAAGTCTTACATCTCCCAGACAACATTGTCCCAGTCTTTTTAAAGATGAGAACTGGCCAGCTGTCCTTCAGCCAGTGGTTAGAGTAAATGCACAAAAGCCTCTGTTGATGCCCTTTTGCCAAATTCACATTCTAGTATGTAATTCAGCTGAAACACGGATTCTACAGTTTGAGACTGATGCAACAATTTTCTAGATGACACTGTCTTTCATCAGTCTTGCAGCCACAGCTCAAACAAAACAATAATCTACATTAAAATACTTAGAGTATGTCAATAATAATTTTGGTTTTGAGGTAGATGAAAAATTTTCAGCTTTGGGTGTGTTCTGGTTTGTTTGGTTTTTAAAGGATTTGGTGATGCCCAGGAGTTAACTTTTCTCTGATCCATTCACTGCATGAAAAACAACAACCACCAGCCCAAAACAAACGAAGCCCTTGTGCCAGTTTTAAACAAAACTGACTACACAACATGAAAGTTTTTCAGTCCAGCTTGGAATTATAACATCTCTCACTGTGTGAGAAGGGATTGAAGGTTTTATTTGGTTAGGCCTGGAATATCACACTGATCTGAGCTCCAAGAATGTCTAACAAAAGTAAGCAACATATTAACACTTCTAAAAGACTTTTCTTTTTGTTTAAAAAAAAAAAAAAGACACTCATAGAAATTATCTAAGAAATAAAAAAGGAAGCCTGTAGAGGAAGCAGTGGATTAGAGCCAAGAGTTATTTCAACAGCCAGTACAGTACCAGCAAGCACAGATCACCCAGTATAGGACTCAGAAATTTAGATGTATGTCTTTAATCCTTCATGTAGCACTGCTGATTTTACAACTGCTGAAAAAAAAATGTTTCAAAGAATAAGCTTCAGACAATTTATAACCCTTTTTTAAAAATAAAGGTTTATTTTCAAAAAAAAAAAAAAAAAAAAGAATCTCACCTGCAGTTCTAACCAGACTCTGTCCTTACTAAATAACAATATTCCAGATGGTATATATTTGAGTCACATGCACATACTCTTCTGATGTGCAACAATCACAGTGCTTGCATTTTGTTCAGTGGGATGCACCTGCTCTGTGGTTTCAGCATAATAAATCAAGCTCATCCCCTCCGTCATAGAACAGTTCAAAGGTATGGAAGTATTGAGTTGCAGCACAGCAGTGAAGTTCATTTTGAATACAGTCCTTTATCTCAACCCTCATCCTGGGGTGGGCTTGTATCAGTTGCATCTTCCAAAAGAAGATGAAAAAGGGATTTATGACCAGATTACAGGCACAATAAGCTTCCATGTAACCACTAGCTTCCCTATGATTCCATCAGTTAAAGATAAATGTTCCCAGTTAACTTTTTTTTTAGAATTTGTGGCTCTAAAAAGCACTTAAAATATCATTTAATTAAAACTTGCATTCCTCCAGGAACAAAAAGAAAATATTTCCTCTGTCACACCTTTGTGAAGCCACAAATCAAACTATCTCAATGTTTGATGCAGACAGGCATTAAGAAGTTCAGCAGAGGTTATGAACATCCTTTAACATGTTGAGATGAAACACAAGTAAGTTCACATTTAAAACATGAAGACCAAGCATGAACACTTCATGAAAAGCTTAACAGCATCTATGAATGGTTGATATCAACAAATTCTCAGTTACAGAGATAATCAAAACTAACTGGGCACCAGAAAAGGGATGTAAAAAAAAAAATCAAAGCAACCTCAAAGTGTAAAGTAGCATTAATTCTAGAGACCTACCATGTCTCTTTAAGCCTGAAGAATTATAAGTTGGTCAAAATAAAAAAAGCCAAGGAAAATAATTTGATACTTGTAACGAGGAAACCGAACACCAGTTTCCCTGAGATTTTGCTTAGGTTGAAAGGACTGGGCCACTCAAGGCATTAGTATGAAAAGCTGGAGTGAAAACAAACACCACAGGGATTTTAGAGGGAAAAGTTATCATGCAGCTGGAAAAGTTGCTGTAATTGTGCACAAAATCTGGATGCCAGCTTAAGGTAAATGTGCGTTATTTGAAGCAAAGAAGAAGATTGCTTCCTTGTACTGCTGTGGGTTGATGGCACAACAGGTAGGAATAATGTGCTGTTACAAAATTTGGAAGATTTCCAGTCTAGAAGCTGGCTTCACATACAGGCAATTCTAGGCTACAGTTGCAACATTATTTACAGCTTCATTTACAGCTTGAATTTTTATCAGCACAACACACAACATACACACACTTCCAGCCTCTTTAGGCCAAATAAAAAGCTACAAAAATGCATTTTGTAACAGGCACCCAGCAGTTCACTAACCCCAGCTTTTACTCCAATGATCACATGACAGATTACAAAAATGCCCAGGCTTTTTTTTTGACTGGCGAACTGCAAGTGAGAACTTTGTTTGTTTAACGTGCTCAAGTGGTTTCACCCTTCCTTGTATTGTCTTTTCTAGTCAGTTCAGAACTAAACAGGACTCACATGGTCATTATGGCTCTACCGGTTTGTTTGTTGCCAAATTGATACTGGATGTCAGAAAAATATCAAAGTATTTATTCCTTTGTTGCTCTTAAATATCCTGCACACTAAGAAATATGATCCTTTTTCATAAAATCACCTTGCTTTATAAAGCTGAAGCCAGGAAAGGGCATGAATTTCTATTTACCTCTGCTAAGGCCAACACCCAGTGTGTCCAGTCAGCAACACTACAAGACTTAGAGAAACAAGCAGATGAATTTCCCTGTGCAGACATCCCAGTTTACCTTCCTGTTCATTACAGTATTTACTTCATCCATGCTGAAACAGTCTCTTCTGTCCCACAGAGAACTTCCATAAAAACATTACTAGCTCCTGGGCTTGAGATCAGAAAGTGTGAGGTCAAGCAACTATTGGAATTCTTCCTGTTATTCAAATACTAAACACCACATGTTTAAATAATAAAGTCAATGGAATAAGGTCTTAACTATGGATACTACATGAGTAAAAGTTATCCAGAAGTCCTATTTCATGCAGTAGATGAAATAAAAGTACTAGAAGGTGGGATCACAAATCATCAGGCCACACTAGAAAGGTGTATGAGTGTCAGAGATTTTTTTAAAAAAACTTAAAAAAAAATACAAACTTTTTCTAAACAGTCCACATAAGAGATGTTGGTTCCGTTCTTTAGGTTGCTACAGCTTCAATAGCAGGTTTTGAAATCCCACAACCTGGCCAACCACTTATTACAAAGTCTTGGAGGGTATGTAGGTAATTCTTTCTCAGCCACTGACATGGCAACCAGACTCTTTGAAGGCTGATGTTACTTGTGTTGCCAATCTATACAGTTCAAAAAAGTTACAGGATAATATGGGTTTAAGAGTAAGGTGTAATCCCTTTAAATCTCTTCTTACTTAGAACATCTTACTTGTGTGTTTTCAACTACCCAGTTTCACAGCATTGGTTTTGTTAGACTATTTCCTGTGTAAGATTACATTCCACTGGCTTCTGGCCAAAAACATTCAGACTGAAAGAGATGAAATCTTCAACCATCAACTTGAACAGTATAGCTGACATATATCTTCAGGTAACTGCAGTTTGACATCTATGGACAGCACTGTGCTAAACACAAATTTCACTAAACATCACTTCATGTGGAGACTTGGATATCATATCAGCAATGAACACAGGCCAGCACCATTGTGTTTAATGCCATCTTCACAGCAGGATCTCAGGTTAATCTCAACCATAAAACAGTGCTGACCACAACAGCCTTTTCCCCAAAATGGGGAGAAGGGCAAAGAACTTCAGTGGAAACAAAACAGCATAGGTTTGTTGAAACTATAAAAGCACGTGAGTCTCTATAATTAGTCTCAGTTTATTTAATGTACTGTTCATTAAAAGGTCTTTAATTTATTGTAGATGTTGTTATAGAATGCAATTTGGTGCTTTGTGATTTAGACAAGTCTCTAGTGAGTGCGAGGTGTCCAAGCTGGCTGAGTTTCCAGCTGGCAAGGCAGCTCTAAGATACTCCAAAGCCAGTTGTACAGCAATCGAAGAAAACAATTCCCAGTTTAGAGCCAAAAGTGTTCCATCTATTACTGAAGAAAACAGGGCAAAGCTGAGTCCTGCTGTCAGCCTTTTAGTTAGTGGTAACTACTGAACAGACTAGAAAACCTAATGAGGACAATTCACTGAAGTTAAACAACTTGGATAGTGTTTTCACCTAGGTGTTGATAAAAAAGGGCAATACAGACCCCCTGTAAAATGTGGAAATCACAGCATACACTGCATCTCTCTAGACTGGACACAGTACTTATTTTAGCAACAAAGTCTGCCCAAGGCTCACGCGTTATTTACAACACCCTCACACTTTCCCCCACAGGGTCTGTCTCAGCAAGCTTCTGTTTCTTTCACCAGAATGTTAGTAAGATTCCACTGCAAATGATTCAGAAATACAGTTTTTAACTCTGAGAACTAAGATCAGTTTTTGGTGGGTCTTGGTGGGTCATAATTGCCATGGAAAAGTAGTGCAAAGTGTCACTACCTGTAACAACAGCACTCCCTCCTCCCGAATCTGGGCTTCTCAACAGAAGCCTCTTAGGAACAAGATTGTACAGAAACAAGATTCACACACTGATTTGCATGGTAAGCAACCCATGCAAACAACAGTTTAACCTCTTGCACTGGCAATTAAAGAGCAAAGGGTAGACTGAAGGCGGAGGATCACGGGCAAAGAAAGAAAAACAACTCAACCTATAAGCAAAGAGGAAAAACAAGGTGCACTAAAAACTATCCATTTAGTATGAAGCGTCAACCTGCGACACAAGATACAACTCTGTGCTTTGGTTTTTTGTCTCAAGGTAAGGACTGCTGGAAGGACTAAGGAGAAGTATCTAATCTGCTCTTTGTTTTCTGGTGATATTCATTTATTTTACTTATTGTTGTAAAAAACATGAGGAAAAACAAACAAACAAACCAACAAAAAACAAAACCAGGTTTCAATCTAATTTTTCCCCCAGCTCAAGCAACTTCCACCAGTTTTAGATTTACCTATGGCATGCCAAGCACTGTTCCATTACAATGCTGTGTTCCAAGGATGACTCATCAGTCAAATAATGTTTCTGTGAAAAATCTGCAGAACTCAGTGATGCCAGGCTGCAGAACACACTGCTAGCTCTTAAGAGCAGTAATAATTCTGGTTGTCATTTTTGATTATAGGAAAAACAGGTAGGCATAATTTGGGAGTTATTATCATTGGGGTTTTTGTTAAACAGGGCCTTCCGTTTGCTACACAGACTCTGAACACAAGCTTATCCTTCCCCATTTCCCTCAGTAGCAGTTTTTATGCTTATAACTGCATTCTGGCCCATCCTGATAATCAAATGACATTTAAAACACTCAGCATACAAAAATAAGGTGACTTTGGCATTCTGGAATAGGACGTCTGTTTGGGAACATGTTTCAAGGGCAGTTTGCAGTGAAGAGAACTTGTGAAACAGGCAATACTTCTTCTACTTTGCTAGCAACTTACATTTGCTGTATTTTCCAGAAAAGTCAAACTGATATCATCTACCATCTTGAAAGTTCAATTGCAAGGTCCTTTTTACAAGGCCTGAACAGAGAAGTTAAATGTCCATAAATCTTCAAGGGCAATATAAATGCCAACCCCCTCAGAAAATTTTTGGAAGAAGTGAGCCAGTCCTCCTGGACTCACTTTTATAATTTTTTTTAGTCTTTACTTATTAAGAGTTATAGGAAATAACTTTTGTTGGTATTTGTTATTTCCTTCCACAGAATAATGTAATGACTGTGACAAACACAAAAGGAGGAGTAAAAGTAAAGTGCCACAAGCTTCCTTCATTAAAGCATGTTTTCCACCTCACTGTGCCTGGTAAAAGAGCACAGGAATCTGCTACAAGGCCAGAATTGCTCCATTTTCTTTGTTTTAATGAGGCAACATACATCAATCCAGAAGCAAGAAAGAAAGAAAGAAAGGATCCTCTTTCTCCTCTGACATTTGGGTATATGCAATGAAATACATCTTGGCTAACTGATCCAAATTTTATCACTAGCACTGTCATAGTGAGACAAAACATCACTTTGTTGATCAAAGGCTAGAGAACATTATTACTTTGTACAATAGGGAGCAGAAAATATTTCAAACTAACTCATATTGATCAAAAAGAAGATTCTAATTTATACTAAGTGTTTAAAAAAATGTAGAGACTCAAATATGATTAAAATAACTACATTATTACCTTAAAACCCCTTACCTTTAGGCAACATCAGCACAAATACAATTAATAACTCATTGAGAAATAATAATTTCTTCCTTTCCAACAAAGATGAAAAGCATTACTCACAAATCTTCTTTAAAGCCTTTACCTAAAAATTAGGTGTGTTTCCCTCCTCCACACCCCCACCCTCCCAAGATTTTCCACAGAAAGCATTCTTTTTTTTTTAAAGGTATTTTGATTTAAAGGGAAAAAAAATCAATGTATTATTTGATTACCATGCTAATTTACTATTCTTTCCAATTAAGTGGTACTTTTAATGCTGCTTAACATTGTTATGGTGAAATAAAAAGAAACTAGTCAAGACATACTTGTTTGCAATAAAGAGGAAAGAATCTGTGAACTAGTTTAGAAAAAAATTAATCCAAGAGTAGGTTCACAACCCTGTAGGATATTAATAAGACTTTTTGAAACTGTAGTAAGTCTATCATGCTTTTAAAAACAAAATCACAATATTACCAGAAAGGGGAAAAAAATCCCACTCCTTTCCATTGCTCAAAACCTACGCTTTTATGACATAGTTTAAAGGTTGAAAATAAATGTTTCAGTTATCTTTAATAGATGTCCTAAAACAAGACATAAAATGTCACATGATTCATATCCATGAATATATCCATACCATGATTCATGAACTAAAAATAGAGTATCTTTCATATTAGACAGAATAAAAAGTTCTTCCACTCTTGGAGGATGTGACAAAATTGAATAGATCTTTTATTTCCTTGCTTTTTTTATTGGACAAGGAGCTGAATTATGAATGCTTTCATAGCAATAAGCCACTCTCAATCCACAGAAGGGGCACCTGAGACAGTCGGTGTTCCTCCATACAGTAAGAAGGGAAAAAACAGGGCAAAGCTTCTTCAGGTTTTAGACAAGAATTTAGGGAACACTGAGGTTTGATGGTACAGTAGGAAAAAAAACACAAAAAAACCCCAAAAAACCCTTGTTAAACAGGACTATCAAGAAATGCTGAGGAAAAGGGATGTTCCCTACAACAGAGACAATAGAGAAAGAGTTTACTGAGGTCTCCAGGCAACAGCAAAACCATCCAAAATATTTATAGAGGTATAAAGAGTGCTCATGGGAAGAGATCAGCAATTCCTAGAGCAAGATCTCATTAAAGAAAGGAAGCAAAACATTTTTCTTAAGTCACTTTCTTTTAATAAACAGGAGAGCAATTAAGAAGCACCAACTACAACAATTAGGGAGAGAGATGTGGCATCAAGATCAGAGGAAAGAAAAGATCCTTTTATGGACCATGGAGGTGCACAGTATGCCAAGATTCAATCCAGACTGGAATACTCAGAGAAAAAAAGCACTGAAGTTTGCTTAAAATATGCTTGAATCCTCCAGTGAGCATAACTATTTGAACAGAGCCAGAAGGATTTTGCCTTTGACTATATTGGGTGGGGGAAGAGAAGGGCAGAGGTTGTTTAGGGTTTTGGTTCTTTGAGGGGGAGAGAACACACTATGACAGCAACTGTGGCATATTGGAAAAACCCTACTAACTCAACTGCTATTGCTCCAGGAAAATCCATCAGATTGCCATGAATGGAACCCTTTAAGTGTTATTTACTGTTGTCCATCAATGCCAGTAGGTGGATAGTTTTCAAAAAACTTTGGAGCAGCAGAGAGGGAGGGTAAAACTCTTCAGCAACAACTCTTAGGGCTGATACAGCTGTGTTAACCCAAGTGGAGCATACTCAAGCCAGTGGACATGTTCCCTCTCTGTGAGCTTTCTGGAGGGGTGGAAGAAACACCAGCTGAAACATCCCAAACTGCAGAGATCATAGAAAGCATTTCAGACCAATTACACCACCCACTGTTCTGCCATCTTCTGCTCCCTGCTCTGAGAGCAGTCATGAAGAACAAGGATGAGTGGCCCCAGTTCTTGATCCAGCCCCAGCCATCACTTACACACAGACTGTGTTACCAAAAGGGACACATCTCTGGGGAAGGGAGGGGGAGGTGGTGTCAGAATATATTTTATTTTATGCCTTTTTTTAGTTCTAATGTTAACTATGAAGGTTTCTATCACCTACCATAGAAGGCTTTATAGTCTCATGTATGTAAGATATCATGAATTTGACTATTTCCTATTACATAAATAAATATGACTTTAATCCACTTACTATAGTAATGATACTCCAAACAAGATTAATATTTGGTATAGCATTATTGTTAAATATTAGGTAATTGTAGAACAGAGAGTTTTGACACCTAAAATCTTATCTAAAGTTTTAGACTTGGGGAAAAAAAATGGTGCTTAGAGTTTCTGGTTTTAGTTTCCCTTTAAGAAGAGGATTTACCTTAAAATCCTTGATCAAGCTCTATTTGTTCCCTTTGTCCACTTTCTCCACCACCACCATTATGAATTCCCCCAGTGTTTTAGAAGTTATAATGACTTCCAGCTAGGCAGTTAAATCAGATAAAACCTAACTATAGCAAATACTATGCCAAGTGAAGACAAATAACATTAAAAACAGGAAAACCTCTCAAACTCTGCAACTGCAATTATCTTTATTTTCATTCATTAAATGTGAGAACCACTGAAGTTGCTATGAATGTCACCTTCTAACTTGTGCCACCAGCAAGAGAAATCTAGAACCCCTAATAAGATCTTGCTAGATGCCATTGCAAAAAGCTTCTTTTTTTTTTTTTCCCCCCTTCCTGCTAGTTAAATATCTAGCAGAGCTGAAAGAGAATACAAATGGAGGCTAAAGGAGACTTAACACCACTAATTCATGCATCACTGCTGCTGGGCTTTCCTGAGCATTTCAGTGGACTGCTTTCTTTCCAGTAGGCTAACACAGTGCATCTGCATTCAGACCAACCATTTCATTAACTGGTCAAAGCTGGTTGGGTTGAAACATGAAAGATTTGGCAAAACTGTAAATTAGAGAGTGTACTTATACACATTTTTCTCCAAGCCAAGCAGAGTTCATTCATAAAGAAACATAATGGGCAGTAAATTTTAATGCATCTATTAAATTTCAAAAAATTCAGACATAGTTAGCTGACAGCTCAAGTAAGAAGATGGGGATTCTGCAATCATTAAGCTGCAAAAGTACTATTCAGGAATTTAAGGGAATATATTTGTCCTCCACTGGTTACAAGAAAAGTCTTCATCTTTCAGCAGTATCTTTCCCAGAGGGCAGTTTCCTCTAACACATGTAAACATGAAATCCATGTACACTGGCTGTAAACATTGCTGGTTTTCTCTCCTAGATGCAAGCTGGAAATAGCAAGTTTCCTTATTTCAGACTAATCAGATTGTCAGACAGAGAACTGCAATATTGTTAAACCTGAGATTGCTCAGAAACACACTTTCAGATCAAGCCTCTAACATCACAGACTGAAACTGTGACTCTCCTACCTTTTTAGGTACTATCTTTCTTTTGTGAGACTAGTGCATGCCTTCCACAGCTATTACTTACCTTCAAAAAAAAATTACAAAACTTTAAAACTTTAACACTAAAGTTACTTATAAAATAAAAAGGAGCTTCTCCTATCTGTTGTTGTAGTTGGCATTCTACAGGTTCAGACAACAATGCACTCATTTTTAATTTTGTTTGCCATAAAGAATACTTGGGCTTTGGGCATCCAAGTACACTGTAGAACAGGTTCAAAGGATACAGAGCATCCAGCTCTTCATTCCTTGAACTAGGTTTATGCACACAGTAAGGACTGACCTGAGCTGACAAACCAGCATAGCTCAACTTAGTTTTCCTTACTTGCAAAAGAATCTTTACCTTCCTTATTTAAAAGAAATAGAAAGATGAGCATGTAACTCAGATTAGATTTCACTCAAATTACATTTCTCTCAATATTGATTTTAAGATTCCTCCCTCCCCTTCCCTCTACAGTTCATTTTTGACAGGCATCACAGGCAAAACAACCCAGAAGAATGTTAATAAGGATCTCAGGTTCATAGAAAAGAAAAAATATGAGACTGCCTTTTTTTCCATGTTGTGAAATCCCCACAATACAGAGAGATGACCTATAACAACACAAGCAAAAATTGCAAAAGGACTTTTCTCTGAGAGAAAATTTCCCATAGTGCAGGGGAACACTTCAGTAGCTCCAGTTCACACACATGTGCTCATCACAGACCCCCAGCAGAGGCTCCTGTGACTTGTGTGCACACACATGAATTCCCACACAGTTTGGTTGCTTTAGTGCTCTGCAGCCAGGGCTGACCCACTGCTGGGTGCTGGTCCTGCCTTGGACAGAGACAGGCTGCTTTATGTTTTCAGCCTACAACAAAGTAAGTATTTTCAGGTACCGTGGCTTAACTGTGCTAAACTCGGCACATTTTAACCTGAGCTGCTGAAAGCCACCCTTTCTTTCAGGATTTTTATTAACATTGCAGATGTTGTCTTTTCACCGTTGCATACGCAGTTCTAGACAGAAAAAGAGCAAACCAAAACTAGCCAAAAAGTTCACTTGAAGACTGAGGAGCTGATGAAGCATGAGTCAATATCAAAGTTCCAAACAGTTGGTAAGAACTGTTTATATTATCTGATAGTATTTTTTAAAATAAAACTTTATAGTCAATGGCATATACTATGTTTCAAAGTTCTGTTAGCAGACTCAATTGCTTTTAATGTATCTAAGCCTGTCCTCAGTGTTATGTTTAAAAAAAAAAAAAAACAACCTCTCTCATCAAGAAAGTCCAAGCGCTTTCCAGGAAAGAAAGATTGCCTGAAAGTCTTGGGTTCTGGGCCTCCTAACAGCTTGAAGCTTATAGCAATGTTTGATGTTGGATCCAGCATCCAGTAGAAGCACTCTACTAGTCTTGTAAGCAACTTGTGAGGACACTGATCACCACTTGGAACATTTGTTCATGGTCTCATTAAAATAACTGCAGGATTTGACTGGTGAGTGCTGTCATCTTATTAAGATTTTAGGAAAAAATTACTTCTCTTCTGTACATTTTAATAGGAAAAGTTCTTGAAATACCTTCCTTGTACACAATAATGGGATAGAACAGCATGACTTCTCTGCCTTCTAGATTTTTATTTTGTACTTATGTATCTAAGGGGATCTGATCCTACCCATCAAGACTCAGCGTTCATTTCTGAAGCTGCCAAAGAAAAACTAGCTTAGAGAAAATATATCAAATTTATCCTCTGAAGTAGAATTTAAAAACAAAAACAAGCAACAAACCCAAACACCCATTTAATCCCAGGATGGAATTAACCATGTAAGGATACTATGGGTTGCACAGCAGGCTTGTAAAGCAGAAGCATGTGCCCATCACTTAGAGGCTGATGAGTCTTGTTATCATCAGTTTCTGTCTGCTTCAGTTACCATGTTAAGTCAAGTGCAGACCTGTTATACACCTGTTCAATCCCAGGGGAACCACGGCAGTGCAGTGGGATTCAACATCCAAACATTACATCAATACATCAATGCTTTCAGTTGTTCCCAACCAGCATTGAGAGTCCAGATCAATGCATATTCCTGCCTTTTGTTGTTAAAAGGATGTCACCACACTTAGAAAAGGAAGAGACAGGACATGCTCCTGCTTTCCCAAAGACTTCCACCCCCAAGAACCATCTCTTCCATGTTGTGCTAATGCTTCACAAAGGAAGTTCCAGGCAAGTTGAATCCTGCACAAGAAAGCCACAGCTGACAATTAGAAAATCAACATGGGCTGCTCCCTCATCCTTCCCTCACACTCCAAATTAATCAGCTTTGTTACCTAGGCTTTGACATTATGCTATGGCAGTGACTGAGGTCTATGCATGTACCTTCATTCATCAGCAGGTAACACACAATTAATTCACTGGTGAACCTAAGTAAAGGTTTCCTATGCATAGGGTAAGTTGAAGGTGAATAGGACAGGTTCACCTAAGCATAAGACGTACATCTACAGTTGAAGACAGTGAAACAGCTTCACTTCCTCCAGTCTGGGAAGGTCTTATGAAAAGATTTTTGCCTTTAAAACCAGTAAATGTGAAAAAATTACTACTTAGTAGCCAATAATTAAAAGACAATTACACGTTGACAAGCAAGATGATAGCATTTCATTGACAGTTTTATATAAAAATGAAGACAGAAACCCAAAGAGTTCCTCCATCATTACTTTAGTGAAAGATTCAGCACCCTTTTATTAACAGACATTTTCTTCAGCAGATATTAAATGTGATAAATGTCATGTTCTCAAATTACTGAGAGCTGCTTTTCCATCACTTTCTGATTAAGTTTAACTGATTGTTGGGCAGATGGTGAGAAAGAGGATGCATAATGCGTTCTCAATCTGACAGAGATTATAGTCTTCAAGAAGTGATTGAAGCACTTTGATACACCATTTTCTCATCCAGGGCCATCAGACAAGAAAGTTTCTTTAGTTACATTGATGCTGTCTCCATAGTAAACTGTGTTTCAATTATTATGCAAGTCACTGAAGTCTATTTTAAGATTCTTTGCTTTTATTACAGTGCATATGGAGGAGGTTTTCTCCTGACACTTGAATAATCTGTCTTCCCCTAGCAGGTGTGTTTTCCTCTCAGAATTTTTTTTAATAACCTCCTGAAAAATAATCAGGAGAATTGAAAGCGAATGCACCAGAATTATGCTGACAGGCACCTGGGCTATGTTTAACAGTGCCCAAGAACGGTACACACTGAAAAAAAGCATTAAACCCACACTTACAACAGAGTAAGCAAATCAAGTGAGAACATCCCTGCATTTCATTTTCAGGTCAGCACACAGCTCCCATTTTCTGCTCCTGCTTGGGCTAATGGTAATAGTCCAAGAGTTGAAGGCACCTTGTTGTTGTCCACCACTCCAACTAGAACCCAGGTCCTGGTTGCAGAGATCTTTTTAAGCCTGAGTAATGCAGGTGTGAGACATCACTGCCTGGAGGAACACAGTTACCATCAGACAGATGTTCCTTCTTCAGACATGGAGTGAAATAAACCCTTTCCCATACAGTTAATGTGCATTCTCCAGGATATTAAAAGCATCTGGCAGTTTTTTCTGGCAAGGAGCTCAGCAGCCAGTGGACAGGTCACAGCTGAAGAAATGTTTCGAAAAACATGCCACAGATTTAGCCTCTACCCTGACAGAGCACGCTTGACTGTTACCACGTCCTTGTGAGGCTTCTTGTTCAAAATACAGCTCACTGAGTAGTCCTTCTGCATGTCATCTACAACTGGATGGCTCAGATTGAAAAAATTTGAAAGTAGAAAATAAAAAAAAAGCCCTGTATAAAGATGAGCTTAGTGAGTGGTTAGTGTATATACCACAGTCTTATATGAATCTAAGCCAACTCAATAAGATTCATTTAAAATAATATCACATTCAGCTTTAGGACCACCTGTGACCTCCAGGCCTTGCATCAGTGGGTGGTTCAAGTAGGCTGAATAAGGAGAAAAATCCATAAATGAGTTGATTTTTCTAGCTCAGAGCTTTGGCCATGTGCCCAGTGAGCTCTCAATTATTTTAAGTCATTCAGCTACAGCAATGAAAATATCTCCTCATTAATAAGATAAGAACTAGATGTTTAAGCACCAGCTTAGAGTGTTAGGAAGGACAGAATATCTCCAATTTGCTGACAGAAGAAAAACTGGAAATTGACCTCTGCTCCTTCTCTGAGCATGATCAAGATGATCTCATCAATACCCAAAACCATGAGACTGAGACTTCCTTCAAGACACGGACACTCACTGTCAGCAGCACTAACACAGATGGTGGTCAGTTCACTAAGAGCCTGGGCAAAGGCAGGAACTTCTCTCAGGGAATCCTGGAATTTTGCTCATGCTTGGCATTTTGTACTGGTGTTGGGTGGTTAAAAATCTGCTGATAACTTGCACACAGTTCAGTTGCTTGCAGCATGGTGCTAATTGTGCCAAGGTGGAAGGTTTGATCCCCATATGGGCCATACACTTAAGAGCTGGAATTGATGATCTGTGTGGGTCCCTTCAAACTCAGAATATTTTGTGATTCTGTAATACTGTAGACCTTCGCACTTCTCTCAACTCTGCACTTTTCTGCAGTCTGTGCCTCTCTATTTTGTGCCAGATTTCAAGTGACTGAAATGTGTGCTTCTATCCCAGTGCCCCATATATCTATTTAATGCCAGTGGCAACATGGAATTCCTTCTCTCCAAATTTGGGCACGACTTACTTGGTGATTGTGTAGCATCATGGAATAGTTAAGGTTGAAAAAGACCTCAAAGATCATCAGGTCCAACTGTTAACCCAGAACTGCTGTGTTCACCAGTAAATCATGTCCCCAGCTGCACATCCACGTTTTTTAACACTTTCAAGGTTGGTGATTCCACCGCTTCCCTAGGCAGTCTGTTCCAATGCCCAACAACCCTTTTGCTGAAGAAATTTTTCCTAGTATTCAATCTAAACTTTATCTGGCACAATCTGAGGCCATTTCATCTTATCCTGTCACTTGCTATCTGGGAGGAAAGAATGACCCCCTGGCTACACCCTCCTGTAGAGGGTGATAAGGTCTCCTCTGAGCCTCCTTTTCTCCAGGCTTAACAACCCCAGCTCACTCCAGAGCTGTTGCTCTGAATTGTAGCAGCAGGATACTAAAATTAGCCTCCTTCCAGAGGGGATCTTAGGCTACTCCTAGATGAAGTCGTTGACACATGTGCCTATGACTTGATCCATGTGCCTATTGTCTTCTATTTTACAGGAATGTGCAATCATGTAATCATAAAAGCATCCACATTTTCTAAGGGGACAAAGCCAACACAGAAAAAACAGGTCACAAAACGTGCAGATTTCAGTGCTCAAGGAAAGGCAAAGCCAGACAACAATTTAGGCAAGAATAAAGTAACTCCAAGTTCTGAAGATTTACACAGTTTTACGGTATGGTTTTGCTAAAACTAAGAACCTGAACACTTGGTGCATTTTCATTGTTATAGGATATTATTAGCTGAAATAGATGAGCAAAACAGTGAGTGCATTCTTTATAAGGAGTCATTAGCTGACACAAAGGTAAAAACACAACTGCAGCTGAAATTGCCATTTGAAGAAACAGCCTTTGTTACATAAAACACGTAGGCACCTGTAGGAGGGGTCTATTTTAAGAATTCTTGCTTTGAGAGTGAAGATTTCTAACCATGATGTTCTCTGTGCTTTAGACAACTGCAGTTTCCCTTAATGAAGAAAAGCTTCCATTCATCTCCCAGTAAAAAGATCCCCAAAGATATGATAATTTTTCTTTAATGTATTATCTTCTCTATCACCACAGCTGCCTTATCTGCCTTTTTCTCAAGGACTGATGCAATTGCAAATACTTTTCTACATCCCATGATAGATTTTATTAATGACATCAAACACTGTTTCATGCTTTGCCTTGTTATTGAGTTCTGTGGTGGGAGCAGATATTGCATTCCTTTGTGTAAGTTCTGTAATTTTTCTGAGTTTTGATAAGGCCATTAATCACAACATGACTATGCTAATCCACACCCTATGGGTGTCCAAGACAATGCTACCAATAACCACTCTTTAATAACCATTCTCCTTTGCTGATACTCACCAGTACAGATTTTCTCTGCTTAGGTAGCAACAAATATTGAGGAAGATGAGGACTAAGAACTTGATTGTGTTTCTGTAAAGGGCTGACCTTATGAGCTCAAGGTCTCATCATATTGGAATTGACCTCACATCCTTGTGACTTCACTGGTAGCTGAAAATATTCAACATCTGTCAATACTTGGACTTAAATGATGCAAAGCACTTGAAAATTCATAATTGAAAAGGAATATAAATAGCACTGAATACTTTGCTCCTCTGTGTAGTAGCCTAACACTGAAAATCTTCTGCTGACTTCAAGTATTAGGTCTCCTTGCATTTGCTAACCAAAATGCTGGCTTCTTTCAAAATAACTACTGAAAGGTCAATATCTACAGAAATCACCTTGCCAAAGAGCACAATCAAGCAGCATTTGACAGGCTGCTCTCCTCATTTCATCTTCCACTCCTCACTGATCTCGCAAATTTTTCAGGTTTTGCACCATTCCTTTTGAGCCCTGAGTAGTATTGATATATATACTTCAAAATTATGTTTTATGTGACCCACAGAGATCACCCATGTGCCCATAAAGAACAGGCACCGTGTTATATATGAACCTCACAAAAATGAGGAATGTAGTACTGAGGGGAAAAAAAGCACAGATTGAATCCTTTCCTTCTTGTAGCCAAGGTTTGTTTCCTTTGCAGAACCCACAGCCATCTACTATATTTTAGATGCATGAAGTGCAGAGGTCACCTATCTCTAGATAAAGCACACTTAGTGCTTCAGAGGGTTAAACCCCAGCAGGTTTTAACTCAGTGAGGTACAAAAGGAGCCCCTTGAGTTATACCTGCACCCAGCCAGCCTTCTACAGGACATTGTCTCTGAGCAGGGCAGCAGAATTCCTGGGAGTCTGACATCTTTCCTGAGCCCAACAGGTGTTAAACACACTGTATCTGAACTACACAGGTCTGAACAAGTCTTGGTTTGACTTAGTACCTGTTCTCTGCAGCAGCCAACAGCAAATAACCCAAAGAGAGAACATATGTAGTGCACAACGGAAGGGTTTTTTTCTCCAAAATATTTTTCCAGCCTCCAGAAACTTATGGTAATCAGAGCACCTGAGTCAAAAGTGGTGCTCTGGTGTTCTACGGCCCCAGCTGAATCTCCCAGAAATACAGGGAACTATTGAAGTAACCTGGAATGTAGAGAAGACCCAAACCTTGATAAATAAGCGAATGAATATATACAGAGTAGCTTTCCTCCTTAGTTCTGTTTTCTTCTGCCAACCTTTCACCACCTGATGCCTCTGCCTGAATTAGAGGGCAGTCAGCAAGTGCCCTTGATCAATCACCTCAGTCACCCCTCTTCCATTTTAGTCTGATTATCCCTTGTTCAGAGAGCAAGGCTTAGGGCAGATGCACATGTCTGAATGCAGGAACTACCCCAGGCTATGCATGTCAGCTCTTTTTCTAGAACTGGCACCTGTCTCTCCCAACAAGGTGTGAGCTCAGGGGGATTTCTGGCAAAGAGTTCAGCTCTCTGAGTTGGCCATGCCATGCTGAAGCCATTGCACAGGAGAGGGTGAGACTGTGGAGGTGGTGATGAGCAGCAACAAAAGCCACAGCAGTAGAAAGCTCAGCTTCTGTAGAACTGTGCAGACATGGCTGCTCTGTAACCCAGTTTCTTCATACACTAGGCATGTGTAAAACAAGCTCCCCACACCAGTGTGTGGATATAAATCACATGGCAATCTCAGGTACTACCTTACAAATAAAGCTAATGGTTGACCTTTTTGGGTGTGAAAAGATCTGTTTTTGCAGACAGGGAGTCAGCTATGGGTTTACAGCAAGACAACAAGTGCACACATAATGTACATTCATCACATAAGCCTGTAACAGTGAAGTGATTTTAGTGCTCTCTTATGGAGTATTACAGCTTACTGTGCTTGGAAACAGGCAATATAATTTCCCAAGTTTCAATAAATTCTATTAGTTACCCCACATTTAATTTTTCTTTGAGAAGCTCTCCAATACCAACCCATTTTAGAAGTCTCCAGGTATCCAGCTTTGGTTTTGTGGAGGGGAGGAAGAAAACACATTTGTTTTGCTTCATTGTACAACAAAGTTTACTCTTAAATTGCTTTTTAACTATTAATAGCACTCACATATAACATACCCAGTGTATAATAGTACAGCAGCTAAAACACAGATCCTTCTCTGGCTCTCTCACAGCTATGATTCAGTTCCCAGGCAGCCCAAAGTACATTAACTGTGTGAGTGGAAACAGGATTAGGTGTTCTGCCCATAAAAGAATGAAAGCATGTCCTTCATGCAGCATTACATGAAGCTATCTCTCTGGTAAAGCACAGGTAATATTATGATAGACTTAAGTTACACTACGAGTAGGTGATCTGAAAAACAGGGACAGAAGTCACCTGGACCCAAAGAATTGGGTGTAACACACCAAGGAAGAACTCTGATCCAAACATCCTTATTTTTTGTGTGAAACTTCAGTGCAACCATTAGAACATAAGTCTATACATAATTTCACACAGTAACCAGAAAGACTGTATGTGCAAATGTCCCAGGAATACAGGAAATTATTACAGTAACCTGGAACGTAGAGAAGACCCAACCCTTGACAACTGCTAGGTTAACCAGAGTGAAGGCGTGCTCCATATTGTTATTCCTCTGGAATGTTAGTCCTGCTAAGCACTCATACATTTTGGAAATCTGCCCATCAGTTATGAAGCTCATTCTTTTGTAACAGCAACATCTAAAAACAGAGATAAAGAAAACCCTGAACGTATCTTTTATTTAGAGCAGTATAAGTGTTAATGATAACAGAGTACTCTTTCTGGAAGTCAAATCACCAAAAACTCCACAGAATCAAGCACAGACTACCATGACTGATCCTTCTCTCACTTCCCTTTCAGAATAATAAAACTTGTGCTATTTAGAACCATTTCTTATATTTGGGAAAAGGGAAGGTTAAAAACAGACGTCAGAAACATTTACAGTTCTGAGACCCCATCCCCAGGTACCCACGCAATCCATGAATAAACCCAAGAGGATCATGCAGTGCAAGAACATGCAAGTCCTAGAACATGCTTTTGTGAAAATGAGACAAATTTGTCTGAACATAAGCTAGAATTAGAAAAATAGCAGATGGCCGACTGCAGCACCACTGAAATTCCAACAGCTTGTTTTGAAATGTTGAGTTATTTCTTAAAATAAGGGTTTAGAGTTGAAATAAGATTCTCTAGAGACACCAGGGAACTTGGTTCAGATATAGCAACTCAGATTATTTACAAAAATTGACTGGATGCTATTAGCCAGCTGCAGTTTTTGACATTTTCCTCCCATCTGAAGGCTGCTTTAGGTGTTCCGCTGGCAATCATAATAGAAGAATTTTGGTTTAAAGCTATTCTCACTTTAGCTAAAGCTACTCCTGACAGGCTTGAAAGAACTCCTCACATCCTCCTTTCCCAACCCTGAAGATGGTTTTACTTCAGATGTAATAACTTGATAACCTCATTGCCACTCTGCTGTGGGTCCCTACACTGGGGAACAAGATCCTCACAAAGACTAAAACATATTATTTTGCCTTCTAGGCCATAGTTACATTAATGAAGAGCTGAATGACTGAAATCCTTGGCAGAGACTGAATTCAGCCAGTTCCCTAGAGGCGTCCTGCTTAGACTGAACCACTGATTCAAAACTGCCCACCCAGAGCTTTTTTACTTTCTTGTGAGAAACAAACTGGTTTGGGGGGTGAGGGGAAGAACCTCACCTTCCACACCGAGCTTTCTTCTCTCTTAATCCTGTTCAAGAACAAACAGGATAGAAGTTCTTTTGTCCTCCAGGAAACACTTTTCCCCATGTAATACCACCAGACAAATTAAGGATGCTCCAAAAGCCACCCTGGGCACACCGATATTACCACGTCCTTGTGGAAGGACAAACAACACAGGAAAGCTTTGCTTTGAAGCTTCGAGCAAGGGCTTTTCATGGCTCTAAGTAAACCAAGCACTTGCGTTGTCAATCCCTTCCAAATCGGCTTGCTTACAGCTCTAAGGAAGAAAGGGGCACTCAAGGCAGGCGCTGGATGCAGAACAGCAGGAGAACGGCCGGCGGCTCCACCTTGCGGCCCCGGCCCGATTTTGCTGGAGCCGCCGGGAGAGGCTGGAGAAAAACCCTCAGCTGCTGCCCTTCACCCATTACATACAGAGAAGCCCTGACCACAAACACAGCATCAGAATTTAAAAGCAAAACACTGCCCTTTCACTGTAGAGTTTACAGTGGATCTCACTGCCCTGTAACTCCACTTCATCACTTACCAGCTACTTCTCCAGGCAGGGCAGCCGTCTCCTCTCTGCTGGAATTACAACTAGCTCCATTGTTCTGGGTCAGAAACATCCCTCAAAGCAGCACCACCAACAGCCATCTTTTTCAAGACCGTGCTTCCTTTTGGAGCAAACCCAAAAAGCACCTGAGCCCTGCCCTTCTTTAGGGGGGAGCAGCCCAGAAGGTTCTGGCCAGGTGGGCCCAGTCCTGAGCCCAGCTGCTGGCACTCCCTGGGCACAGGTGCTTGCGATTTGCGGGATATCCCCAAGGAGACACGAAGCATGTCATTTAAATAACTGCAGGGGAAGGCAAAGCAAAAATAAAGTGGTTTAATAAAGTGGGTTTTTTTTCTCGAGGGCAGTTGTTGAAGGCAGAGCTGTGAGCACTCTACAAATGGTCCTGCAGAGATACAGTCTGTATAGACTCAGTGTCAGTAACACGGTAATATTGCTTCTGACTTCCAGGGTCTGGCACAGGAGAGTTTTAAGGTTTTCCTCCTCAAATTTCTTGCTGTTCTGGTCCCATACCAGACTCTCTAAATAATTATTCGTACGTCTGCTTTCTTTTCTTGTGTTTCACTGGAGAGGTAGATTTGTAATAGTCGGTATTTCTTAATGAACAGCTTTTTCAGCAGACAGTCATCAAGGCTAACGTTAAAGTCAGGTCACAATTTCCATAACAAACACTGATTTCTAGAATCTTGTTACCCTTGGATAAAGATGTTCTGCAAGCAGAAATAAAACTCCATAAAAAAAATCAAAAGAACTAAAAAAAAAAGAATAAAACCAGAAAGACAGTATTGCACCTACTACCACTGGTTTCATAAACATATTTCCACTTTTCACCAGTCAGTAATCTGGTAATCTGACCCTTTAAAAAACATATTTTCTCTGTGCAAAGCAAAGAAAAGCACACATGTGCAGATGACATCCGAGCACCCATCAGAATGGACTGGCAGCTGCAACCAAAGCCTCGTGGCCACTGTTGTGCAGCAGGGACAGGACAGTTTGTACTGCTTAAACAAACGCACTAATGAAGGTTTGTTTTAGAAAAAATGAGAAACATTTGAGCACCCTGAACCTTAAATCCTCATTTAATGATGGGAAGTGTTGTGTGTCCTTCCAAAGCCCAGGCACAATGCCATGACTTCAACAAGCTGCTTAATTTTCTCTTTAATGCCTAAGCCCATCTGATGGATATATGGTGCTATATCACCCTCAGCTGGGAATTGCCTTAACTTTATTGTTTTCTGTCACAGTCTGTATGCTCTTCCGATGTTTCAGTGATTGTGAAAGATCAGTAAGGAAAGACTGCTTTGAAACTCTTTGAAAAGGAAAAAATCCACAAGGGAACTTCAAACAACAGTAAACCTGAGACCTATTGTACAGCAAAAAACATCTCATGAGAAAGAGAAGCAGCCTTTCAGCTGTGACAAATAATGAGAGATGCCACTGCAGGACCACTGCAGGAAGACATTTAAGAAAGAATCAGAAGAGTAAGTACTTCGCTTTTAAGCAACATTTTGTTCCCAGGGTCCCATCCTCGTGGATCAATACAGTACTTATTGTCAGCAGCGATTATGAGTTACCACTGTTGCTGTTACATGGACATCTCAAAGGCATTTTCATCAGTCTTTCCTTCTAAACTAAAATTGATGTGCAAAGACTGTGGTCCAAATTCAACAGGAACGTAAGCAGCACAGTATTTCACATTTCCAAGACATTAATGATGAC
>JAWWLV010000179.1:4912464-4942721 GCA_035041135.1 Platyrinchus mystaceus
CTGTGGCCCTTTGGAGCATCATGCTGAAGAAGATTGTGAACAGAGTTGGTGCAAGAACACAGCCTTGCTTCACACCACTGCTTATTGGAAAGGGCTCAGAAAGTGCATTGCCATATCTGACTTGGCCACACTGGTCCTCATGAAGAGAGATGATCATTTTAAGGAACTTGGGGGGACATCCTAAACGTTCCAAAATCTGCCGCAGACCAGAAATATAGAGACCTGAGTAAAAGCAACATCTAAGAGGTAGCAAAATACTTGTTATTAATTTATCAGGAAATCATAAAGAAAGAAAATGTTTGGGTTTTTTCAAGAAGCAGAAATGTGTAAGTATCACACACTCATTAAAACACAACAGTTTATGTGGATTAATTAACTAGTAATCTGCATTAATAAAAAAGAAGGTTTTATTATTGCCCAAAATAAAACAAAAGGCCTCTTTAGACTTGTGTTGCATGCTAAGTGGTTAGCACAGCCACCCATCAACTTGGCCAGGTGAAGGAGGGAAGAGTCACCCACCAGAACAACCAACGGAGGGAACCTTTTTGGTCCAGTCACCAACTGGTTCTTGGAGGCATGCCAAGGATTTCTCGTAGCAAGAGTGAATTACTGACCTCGCTTACCTGGAGTCCCTAAAATGAGCAAGGTATCACAACACTTACTGTGTGACAATTATCAGAAGGATAAGATATACCAACCTTATTTAACAGCTACTGCAAGTAAGCAGGGAGACTGAGTTCTTGTGTTGCTTTCTGATGCTGTTAGATAAGGATCTTTTCTCCTCGACTTTCTCCTTCACTCTCTCCTAATTATTTACTCCTGCAAGGTTCCCAGATACAGTGCAGAATATGTTTCCTCTCTCCAGTCAAGAATACTGTCATATCCCCCGTGGCATCAAGTCTTATCTCTTGCTCCTTGTGCCATATTATCTGTTCCCTTTCTCTGTTTTTTTTCATTCCTGACAGTTTTTTAAACTCTTCTATTATACTTAATAGTAGGTTAGCTTAATAAAACATGGTTGCTTTGTAGTCACAAGATTAGGTCTTCTTTCTAGTCTGTTGTCTAAAAGGTATCTGGCAAGTTTATTTGGAGCACAGGATCCTGAAAAGCACTGTTTACACTGGACAAAATAATAAGCAACCCAAGCCAAACAGAGCTTTATGCAAAAATTTCATTGGAAGCTTTATTTGATTTGTTATTCCATACATTATAAATATACATATGCAAGAAAAAAGTACAAGAAAAAACATGCAAATTACCATTCAAAAATGAAAAAAAAGTTAAAACATTATAAAAACACAGTATGTTACTTATAAAAATAATTTACAAGGACATGAAAAGTCTAGCCAAGAATTAATGAATTAAGAAATACCAGGATTAAAACTGCACATATTCATTATGATATACATCTTTACTACATGCACATGTACTATTTCTTCTACATGAGTCATGCCTTGTTCAGAATTAAGACAGATTTATTGCTCTCTTATTGCACTGTTATCCACTATTTGATATTGTTCTTTTTTGTTCACTGGACAAAAGCCAGTACTGTACTCAGCACACACTATTCCATTACTGCTTTAAAGGAGCAATATTGGACTTCAGTGGATATGAATCTTCCTCCCTTCCCCCTCACATACAAACAGTTTCACAGCCAAGAGGGCTCGTCCGTACCACGCACTGGAGCAGAGTTAATTCCAGTAACTCTGCAGCAAACTCAGCTCACGCTGCCCACATCAGAGGATGGAGTAACTTGGGTACCCAAAGCAGGTTAGATGGGCACCATGGCCACGCTACAGCACTCGACTCCCAGCACAGCTAATCCGAGCTGACACGCCGTCCTGCCCGCAGCGCCAGGCCAGGCTGAGAAACGTCTTCTGGGCTGCGCTGACACGGCCGGGGCTGACGGGCTCCTGGCCCCAGGCCTGGTTAGTACAAGGAGTATGAAATCTACTGAAAGTTTTATCCCTTGACCTCGGTGACCACGCATCAACTTTGATGCTGTAGACACTGAGCATTATTTAAGGAAGAGATCGAAATTAGCAGGCTTTAATTAAAATGGTTTCACGCACAAGCATTTCTGGTGGAAGTGGTGAGACTTCCCAGAAGAGAAACTCTAGAACTAGACTGTTTTATTGGTCTAAATCACATTAAAAGTTACTGGATAGATACTAGACAGTAGATAAGGCTCTGTCTGACTCAGGTCTCGAGTGACTAGCCCCAGATACCCTTGACCAACATTACTGATGTTTGTTACAACCTGTGGTATAATACCACTATTCTACTGGTACATCTAAGAGATCCTCTTATTCATGCAGTTTCTTAAAACAGGAACTTCTTACTTCTAAATAAACAAACATGCTTAAATGTCTGAAAGCCAATAGAAAATGAGAATCTTTGGTGACTTCCGATGGAAGACTCAAATTAGGCTTTTCTTATCCCATTCATTGTCACATGTATCCCTGGTTACAAACCAAGATTTTTAACTCAGTAATACATGGAAAATAGCTAAGACATTCAGCCATGTCTGCACTGGCAAATGTCTTTATTTCACATAAGTGAACATACCAATTTCTAAAAAATGCATGAGTTTGCTTTAAGTAATAATTTAAAGAGTAGTGTTTGGAATGCTGTGGTCATGGTAAAGCCCTAAATAAAATTTAGGATGTTCGTAGGTGTTATGCACTCCATTATCTTAATTAAGATAATTCTAATTTATAGTATATTGTTTGAAAACAGGTGCTGTTTGAACAGAAGGTTGTACTGAGTAGATCTCTGTATAAGCCAAGAGAACTAAATATCAACCTGTAGCACCCAGAAAATCCTGTTTATTAATTCATACAGTGTTTGACAGTGTACTATAAGGACACACAGTAGTATTCTCACTTTTTGGTATTCAGCAGTGGTAGAAAGCTTATTGGATTTCCCTCAGTTACCTGTCATGCCTTAGGGGTTTATAGATCATTAATGATCAATCGATCTATTTAGATAAGAATGATAATTCAGACAATTGAAAAACATACATGCTTCCTTTGGTGGGTCTGTGGTCTTAGTCACAAGTGAATTTGCTGTTTAACCCTCTCCTGAGGAATCCCTGTGTGATTTGAAGAGCCCATTTTAGAATACCAGAGATGCTAGCTTTGATGATTCCCTAATAACTGCAGTGTAATATTTGTTTTAGATGTTCAAGCACTGTGCAATTATGCTTCCTTTAAATTTATCTTCTTTACTGAGATTCTGAGCTCTGTTTAGACCTTATGACCTCGTTGTATAGTTAGTTACCACAGCAGCCTCTGCAGTTACAGAATTAAAACTGTACTCTCTTAAAGAGCTTCTCAGTGTTGAGAAAGGTTATTTCCAAGTCCACAGCAGGCAAACCCCAAGATCTAAGAAGACAGAGTTCTTATTGTTCATACCTTAGAAGCCACCTTCAATCTCTGCTTTACATTCACCATCCCCCTTGCCCATCATCTATGCTTCCTGTATGGATTCAATAGCAACAGACCAAAACCAAGAGTTAAAACACCTGGGAAGGAAGCAGGCACAGCTCTGCACCTGAGAGCCAACTGTGTGTTAGAAGGACAGTCACAACAGCCCCACACAGAAAATACCCACTTGAGGAATTGCTTTCCCTCACCTTGCTCCTGCATATGCCACAGATATTTCACATGCACATGGTTCTGTCTCCATCCACCCTTCCAGTTGCTCTGCTGCCTCCTATATATAAGACATATCCACTAAAATTCCTTTGCTGTCTGTGTCTTTGACCACTCAGTCCTTCCTCACCAACACCACACACACCCTATGTCTTTACAGATGCCCTGCTATTCATTCTCTTTTTATTTGGCCTTCTTCCTAGAGAAACATTGTAATTTGTTTCTCTAGGAACTCCTGAAAATACAGATTTTTTTCCTTGCTTTAATGAAAAGAAGACAGACAAAAGTTGTCATGGGTGAGACTGCACAGCAGGTACAAGTAGCTGGTGTGGTGAGCACAGGCACCTCGGGCCAACCCAACTGAAAGGGTTGCTGGAAAACTCAGATTTCTCTTATTTCTCATGTTTCACCAGTTCTGGTGGAGATATTTTTTCCCAGCAGTTTCTCTGCACATTCAGTAATCTTAATCTTCATTACCAAGTTTATAACCTTCTGAAGGATGGCAGTCAGACTCATGGTCCATTATTCCTGCTTTTCTCATATTGAAATAACTTCTTTTTTAAAAATAGTTTTTCCCCCCATCCTATGCAAGGTGCTCCTCAAACTCTCTCTTAGCCTTCTTAATTTCCTGTTCTATTCTGGAGGACAAAATTTCTGTTACAAATGCCAGTCCTTCCTACATGAAAATCACCCTAATTTTCTATTTAGTCCTGTAGGGTTTTTGCTGGACCACTCTGATTTCTTTTCAAGTTTCAGCAGAGTTTGTCTTGAATGCTAATACAGCATTTCTGAAAAGTGGCTAGGCTACCTCTAGGCTTCTTGCTTTTTAGCCTGCTCCTCCCTTAATCCTTTCTCTTCCTTTTAAACACTTCCCTTATTAGTATGCAGTTCTCTTTCTTTAAATTGAACACTTGTGTTCTGGATTTATGTGGTTTAGTCTCTCCTGCTGCAGTGTTAAACCAATCATATTGCAACTGCTATTACAGATCAGCTCTCCCACATACATCTTGAGCTGGTCCTGTGCACCACCCAGGACCAAAGCAGGGACAGATCTTTTCTGCGACTGCAGACTAGTTGTTCTGGAAAGCAGCTCCAAAAAAATGTATTTCTATATCCTGTCATAGAGGATGAGGCATTAATTCTGGTAGCTGAAACATCCCAGTATAACTACCTGTCCTGAATTTGCAAGTTTCCCTGAACACTTTCCTTTATCTGTACCCTGACTGAGGGTGGGGATAATTATACAATGCTAACATTATAATTTTATTATTACAGTGTAGTACTTCCAAGGGATTTCATACTCTTTTTTTTCAACAATAGTTTCATTTTGTTACACTTCATTTTAGACTCCAAAATCAATGCCCTCTGCATGCACATTCTATTCTGCCAATTTTTGTGAAGTTGATAGGCTGGGAACTCCACATCCAGTGATTCCTCTCTTTCTGCAAGGTCTCTGAGCTGCCTCTCTGTCAGGCTCATCATACAAAACCAAGTATCCCAGTTCTCCCATCTCATTTTCCAGGCTTCTAGCACTGGCAAGTTTTGCCCTTGGTCTGCTGCCAACTGTATTGGACACATTGTCAAGTGTCATAGTAAGAAGCCTGATTTGCTCTCCCTACTCACTGCACTTGTGCTGCTTTCTTTCCAGCCTTTTCTGACATGCACTGAACAGTAGCCATGGGCATTTTGGGGGATCACAGCCATCTGACATCTGTGCCCCTCTACATCCATCAGCTTCCTCACAGTTTATAGCACTTTTTTACATTTTCAGGGCCATCAGCCTGGGTTTTTTCTAACCAACGTTTCAAACCTTCCTTCCTGTTCCTCACCTTCTGAAATGTTCCCTGGTTCGTAATGTATGTAAATCTCTTTTCCCAGTATCTAATCAAAATAATTTGTAACTGAATATTATGTTAATTTCTGTTCATGAACAACAACGGATCATCATAGTTTTTAAAACTTCCCATCTATTACAGACTAGTCTGCTACTAGAGTAGAAAATTTCTAAAATGTTTTAATTTTATGAAAGGTTATTAACAGGCAGCTCAAGCACCCTATTTATCCAGACAATAACAATATCAACACTGTAGTGCAAGATTCTCCAATACAACTCTGTTAATTTATTTCCATCATGCCCAGGAGAAATTCCAAAAGGGAAAAGGGATTGTAATGAGTTTCATGAAGCCTCATTCATGCCAAGTTGTTACAGATAATGATTCAGAGAGGGAGAAAAAGATACGGGTCAGCATCCAGAAGCTGGGGAATAATAGGGTGTTAAACACCAGTGCCTGTTTGCAAAGTTCAGATAAATACCAAGCAAAAAATCTATCCACTGGTACTTCAGCTTCACCTCACTGCAGCACATGTGTAGAAGGGTAAGTTCAGGTTAGTTGGCTAATATTTAAAAAAATTACAAAAAAAAACAAAAACAAAAACGAAGAAAAATAAAGAAGAGAGGGAGAAAAGAAAAAAATATCCCATGGAAGAAACGTCTCCTTAAGAGCAGAGCAGATACATTTTAACCTACTGCACATTTGCATTTTCATTTGGACCCCAAATTCTGAAATCACAGGCACTTTCAGCAGAGGGAGGACAGCATCTATACAAAGGCATACACAGGCAGTAACAACTTGCAGCCACAGCAATTCAACTTGAAAACAAAATCCTATCTCTTCACCTCTTGAAAGAATTACCACTCTCATGACTAGAATAGCCAAGTTATTTTGCTTCTCTTCATTTTGTCTCTTTATTTTGACTTGTGGAGTTATTCATCAAACTGTATACAGTTACATATTTACAGTGTGAAAGATGGGTGGTAAAAATAATCCTATTCAACAGAAGGTACCATTTGAAAATGTCCAGTCACTTCCCAGAGCTGCTCAGTCACATGGTAACTGTCATGGGCTAGATGAAGACAAGGAATGAATACATTCATGATCCAGATCTGTAGAATTTGTGGTTTAGAGTATGTGCTGCAACATAAAAAGGATTTCCACAGCAGTCAGACACAATCAGTGAAAACAGGTAAGCCAGAGCTGCAGAAAGTGTTCTGAAGGACAGGTGAGAGATAGCAGTCTCAACTTCATGTCAGAGAAATGTCATAAAGCCTCCATCACTCTTGGAGCTGGCATTGATACAAACTGAGAATCAGAATGGGGAAAGGGTAAACAAAACACTAATTGTACTGTCTGGCATGACAAGCACAGTACTCCTTGTAGCATTATGCCACAGATTCCATGACAACAACAAGAACGAAGATATTTATAACTTTGAAAACAACTCCCTGTCTTAATGCCACAGTTTGCATTTGTGGGCCAAGGATACTTTTAAAAAGTTTTACAAGAAAGTTGTTTGGGTGTTTAAAGGAATAATGTGTGCTTTAATCCATGTATGAGCTGCAATCTGACAACGTATGTGCAAAGTGGCTTTTTCCAGGGTGGTAACTGCCAGCACTGCTGGGTGTGTTAAGCAGTGGTGAATAAGAAGCTTGAAGTGCAGAAAGACTGACTGATTTTGAAGTGCCTGTGCAGCAGGGAAACATATTTATTGATCCATAAAAATTAAAATAATCATAATGTGGGCCCCTTCCCTTCAGGCATCACACATTTAATAAACAAGTGGCTTGGTGAGTCTGTCATCTCTTCCCTCTGTATGGCCTGCAGACAGTATGTGTGCTTTGACTTTAACACCACACCCATACATCATAAAAGAATAATTTTCTGGGAGATATATTGATTCAAAGAATTAAACTGATGTCTTAGGCTTTAATAAGCTGAAAGTTCCAGTGAAGTTTTCGGTACTTCTGCAATATCCATTTTATCCTCAATAAGCAGCTCTCACTCTCTTAAAATTAAGTCTGTCTATCCAAATTCAGAGGTCTTGCATATCCCTCAAAATCCAAGCATGGTTTGCACCCTGTCTGTCCTGAAATGGTGAGTGACACAAAGAAGCACTGATATTCAGTACAGTGGGCAGCTTCACGTATTTCTTCCCAGTATCTTTCTTTGCCCAGACAAACTCCATATTTTTCCTGTCACAAAGACACAATTTCCACAAGCAAAATCCCATCACCTGCCTTTTGCCTCGAGCCCAGCCACTGGATCCCATCACCTTCTCTGTGTAATCTCCAGTATTCACAAGGCTGGGAGGTGAGCTCAGGCCAACTGAACATCCAAATTTCTCAATTTATTTTTCAAATTGTTAATTACTCTGCACAGCTGCTATATAAAGCACAAAAGCTCAGGCCAGCACACACATAGCAGCAGAAATGAAGTAGTTGAGCCTAAATTCTTTCAGCCCTAAAGGTTACATGAAAGAGGTGGGTCACCACTGCCTAAATATTTCATCAGAGCAAATAATATATAAACTGAAGACTTACTATTGGATAGTGTTATGTTCCCACCTGTGGAAATGGTATTTCTGGTAATGTCAGTAAAGTAAAAGATTTTGTTATAACAGCAGAATAGATGCCAAAAGGTGCAGCTCATATAGGTCTCCATACACCATGGTCTTCTGACAGTTTCACTGGTGATGTGGTTGATGTGGTTGCAAAAGCACATGAGAACTTGGCAGATTTTTTAAAAAATAGTAGATTAGGGTTTCTTATGTTTGATATTCAGTGAAGAGGAACAATTATATAATTCACTTCACAGTGTACAGAGAGTCAGTTTAGGACAGACAGGAACAGAGAAGCTGAGTGAAGAGGCAGAACACAAGGGGGTTTAAAAACAACCCTCTCTAAAGATGCATTTTGATGTAGTGAAATGAGAGACATTCAGAATTCATAATCATTGAATCATAGAACAGTCTGGATTGGAAGGGACCTTTAAAGCTCAACTAGTCCAAGCCTCCTGAAATGAGCAGGGACATCTTCAACTAGACCAGGTTGCTCAGAGCCCTACCCAACCTGGCCTTGAGTATTTACAGGGAAGGGGCATCCCCCACCTCTCTAGGCAACCTGTGCCGGTGCTTCCCCACCTTTAATGTTCAAAATTTCCCTTGTCATATTGCTCTAGGCCCTAGTGAAAAGTCTGTCCCTATCATTCTTATGAGCACGCTGTAAGTACTGAAAGCTGCAAAGAGGTTTCCCAAGAAACTTCTCTGCTCCAGGCTGAACAACCCCAACTCTCTCAGCCTTTCCTCATAGCAGACATGCTCCAGCCCCTGTGGCTTTCCTCTGGAGCTACTCCATGTCTTTCCTGTACTAAGGACTTTGTCCAGGTCCCTCTGAATGGCATCCCATCCCTTAGGCAGTTCAACTGCACCACTCAGATCAGCGTAGTCTGCAGCCTTGCTGAGGGTGCACTCGATCCCACTGTCTGTGTCACTGATGAAGATATTTAACAGTACCGGTTCCAGCACAGACACCTCTTCTCACTGACCTCCATTGATCTGGACATTGAGTCATTGACCCCTACCCTCTGGATACTTTCATCCAATCAATTCCTCACCCAACCAAACAGTCCACCCATCAAATCCATACCTCTCTCATTTAGAGAAAAGGATACCATGGAGGAACTGTGCCAAAGCCCTTACAGAAGTCCAGACAGAAGACATCCATAGCTCTTCCTGAGCTTTAGAATAATACTTCAGAATATTATGACACAGTACAGATTCTTAGATTGCTCATAGCTGGCTACTCCAAGTTGGACAACTTTTATTTATGTTCCTGATTTTCGAAAGTGCCACGAATCTTACTGCTATCTCTGAAAGTTTTTCTCTAAACAAGGACTATGAGACCAAATTTGATCTGGAAGTCAAGCAGGGCTTGTTAACAAGGATAGGAGTACAAAACATCACTTTAATGCACTCAGACTTGAATTTTCCTTTTTGAGGGGTTTTTCTTCTCTTCAGCTTTGCCTCATTCATCAGTGTGGACATAGAGAATACATCTTGAACAAGCTAAATTTTGTCAGAATCTACTTCTATAATACAAAGAACAAACAGGCACCATCCCAATGTTTTGAATGGCTGCCTAGACAAGGATACTGCAGTCACTGCTCTAAGCAGTCACTGCTCCAAGCAGTCTCACATGCTTTATAACCTACAGTACTGGCACAACCCAACCTACCAGGAGACCAGGAGATGTTCCTGCTTGCCCTCTGCAATATCCTAATTGCACTGCTGAAAACAGCACTTACCTGAAGAAGCACATTTGTCCAATGCAGAACACCAGGGGAATGGCACAGGAAAATATCAGAGAAGAGAATCAAATGTCAAATGCAAATAAAAGACCAACAACCAAGTCTCTCACTGCAATCACAGGAAAATAATTATGCACATTACAGCCATTTGTTCCCTTCAGTGTTACTGCAGAAGTTATGCAAAAGTTCTTACTAATTTTATTTAAATCCTATGTAGGCATGAAAGGATTCATCCTGACATTACGATAAATGATGAAACATAACATTAGCACAAACTTATTTATATGAGGAACCCTGGTGACGGAGTACATGCTTCTTCATTTTGTGTTTTTACATTCTCTCTTTCCAAGACACTCAGCCAGGTCTCCCATCAATTATACCCATGCAAGAGAAGAATAACTTCAATAAACCTTGTATAAATTCATCATCCTATCCAAGAGGAAATACATATCAGTAAGCTGATTTTGACAAAACTACTAGCTCAGAATAATAAAATTTAACCCCAAAGTTAACTATATTGTCTAAGGAAAAGACTACTTGACTTAGCACAGTGTATATGATTCTTTCTACTTAACTATGTACTCTAGGGATCTGTGTTTACTCAGTTTAAGATAACAAGAAGGGACCTTTCCTTTGCTGTATCTGTACTGTCCACTGTTAAAAAACAAGCTCCAACAAGAACTTTGCTTTCCCACAGACACCTTTCTGCACTCTAAAACCAATGGTCGTATAGTAGAGCAACTTATGCACCACTGACAAAAGTCTCAAGACAATTGCCTTGACACTTTTGTTTCAGAAGTAAGCATACACTCAAGGGAAGACAAGCAAATCAAGACAAGAGTAGGTGGTTGGACAATTTAAACACTGGCAAAAATACTTTGTATAGCTCTCCAAAATATTTGGTCTGATTTCTCCCCTTTTGGTAATTAGAATTTTAAAAGTCTAATGTGGTCCTTTTTTAAATGATGCCTTTCACCTCTTGAACTATAGTGCAGCTATCTTGTTAAACAGAAATGTAAAAACAAATCAAGTTTATTACAGGATTAGCAGATGACAGCTCTTTAAAAATATTCTCATTGAAGTTGATCAAAGCACCAGAACAGGTTTTATGCTTTAAAAATTAAGCTACAGTGAAAGCTTCCTCTCTCTTACAATATCCTTGAGGACCTGTGAATACTGTTGTGGGTGGCAGTATGTTGGCAAAGCAAATGTCAGCAAACTGCCTCCCCTCACACAAGTGATTGATTTATCAGTTTAATAGAGCTATAAATTGAGAAAAATTTCCTCAAGCTTGAACAGTGATCTACAAGCAAATAATAGGCAACGAGCTCTGATGCAGAATTGGAAATATAAGGACTTGTGAAATACAGCATATGTTACATTTTCCTGTCACCAGCCCTCTGTGGCAATCCACAGAGAATCTGACCACTATGATTTCTAGCTACAATGACACAGTCCTTGAATTCTGGTGACAGAGCCTTATAACATTACTGTTGGATGCTGTTGCTTTCATCTGGAGGGAGCACCCACGTGCTTTTTATTACATTTTGGTCAATTTAAAACAGAAAGAAGCCAGAGTAAAGGAGCTAAAACAACACTACAATGCTCTAAAACAAGAAAGGAACCTCCAGGCATAAAGCAAAACCAAAATTCTTTGCAATCACTTAGTGCTTCCGTAATCACAGAATTCAGAAATTTCCTTATGTCTATAATTGTTTGTACAAAATGTTAAGTGCTGGTAATGTGTACAATTCCCAACAGATTCCTTAAGCACTTTTCTCACTCCTTCTAAACTGCTAACTGTCATACTACCTGTCTTTTTGATTTGTAAGACTATTACTGGCATATCATGCTATTTCTGTCTACAGTTTCTCCTTCCCTCTTCCCATTCTTGCAAATTTAACAGGACATTTGCTAGTTAACTCTTATTTACTGTGAAATGGAGAAAGCAAGCTGCCTTGGAAAAGGATAGATGTCATCCAGCAGTCTGCCAGCTGCACACAGCCCTAAGCCTGGAAACATCTGTAAGATAGTAAAGGTTCCCGAATTCTAAATCCATTTCTCATTCATGATTAATCATATTTTTGTAACACCAAAACCAGCTTATAAGAAAAAGCTCAAAACTTCAGCCATGACCTAAGCATTTGAGATTCTGTTTCTAAGACTTATTTAAATTGGACAACTGAAAGCACTTTGAAGATAGAAGCTGATGTGGAGAGAGTTCAATTTTAGACAAGCATTCTGTTCCAATTACCTGGAAATATTAATCTTGGGTTTGATGCCTTTTTTTTCCTCCAGGTTTGCTTCAACATTGAGACAAATACAGGTTTTTTATTGCAAATAATAGTAGGTTTTCATTTAAGATGGTAGGGGGTGGATTTCAACAGAAACATTGTTAAAAATAAAAAATTTCTTTTTTGTGGTTGAAACTAATTCTGTTGTGTAAAATGTTTAGTCTTTAACTGAAAAGAAAAAACAGTTGAAAAATCTCAAACCATTTCTATGTCTTACACAACTGGAACTGCGTACCTCTATTCCACCTTTCACTAAATACTGGCAAATTCAGCAAGCAAAAGGTCAAACACTCATAGACATTCAGCAATATCTCTGTAGGCCTTCAGATCCTTCCCCAGGAGCTGTGGCTTTAGAAACAAGCCAGGTATGTCTTCTGCAACTTTGTCTGCAGCCCGGGGGAAATAAAAAGACACCAATCACATGGGATTGGCCTCCTAACATTGGTCTTTTTTTCTTGTAGTTGCTTTTGTTTCAAAAGCAGTGATTGTTCTGGCTGTATCTGTTGTGAGTGTCAAGAACTCACCACAGCTCGGCCTTTGCCCCATGTCCTGCTGCAAGGCAGGAGCAAGAAGACAAAAAAAAATGCAGGCAAGAGTTGTGAGGGAAAAGTGGCTTCACCCTGCCAGCACATCACATCCAACAGCTTCTTCAAATTCTTCAATGCCTTTTACACGCTGCCCTTCATCAGCTTTGGCACGACCCCTGAACTCCTGAAGGTCATTAATATGCTCAGCTGTGTCCAGTGGGGTCTTTCCATTGGTGTCAACTCTCTGTCTCTCCTACCACAACCTGCAGATGTTTTTTTAGACAATATTTAACTAGAAGTTTGAGCTCTGTGCTCACAAGAAATTCAAGTCAAATAATACTGATCTGCTTCACAAGAACTTGTTTTTACTACTGAACAAAACCCCAACATTCCCCAAATGCAAGAGCTTCTCTAGTCCCTCTTATGTCCATGAGAGTCAGCAATCTTCTGTATTTAAAAGCAATTCAATGTATTTCAGGAGTGCTAAAATGCCTCTTTCTTTCTTCTACTGACAGTTTAGGAGTATATCCGTGTGCAGTGTCTGTCTATTGGATTAAATGTTTAACATGCATTAAATATTACTAAAGGAGCAAACACTGAACTCTGGCACTTGCTGACTTTGCCTCAGTATTTTTCTTGCCTTGCCTTTCTTCGCTGGAATTCAATAAGCAGGCTGTACCCTCAACCTTTCTTTTCTATAAAATAATCAGTCTAAAATTAGTTTTTACATAGTGGAAATAAATAGGATCAACTTCAGTGAGAAGACTACATCCCATGAAATTAAACTTATTTATTTGCTTCCATCTTTTAAAGTATCATAGCAGCAAATTTTAAAGTATTGGCACAGCAACTGATCTGCCAAGCAGGAGAGCCCAGACAAAAGTGCTACAGCACTGCAGTCTGTGTCTGCTGCTGACTCACAGGGCCATGTGCTGCTTGGAAGCACCATCTCAGTGTAACTTACACTAAATTCTCTAGTTTCTCAGATTTTTGTCCCAGGAGTGCATGTAAAAGTAATTAGTTAATGAACTTAAAAGGAAAGGGAAACTCAGATCATTCTAGAATCCTACTTACCATTAAATTTAGAAGTTTTTCAGAAAAATGTAATTTTCCTGAATCGATTTACACCCTGGTTAGATCATTACAAACTTGGAATCTCATTTCAGCTTGAAAAACCAGACTTACTGAGTCAAGTCAATAAATAATGCTGTTCAGTATGGTCAATAAATAACCAATTTAGCTCCTTTCCAAATCCATTTACAAGTAATCATGCAGACATTAAGCAGTTTTATAACTGATATCTAATGGCCACATAACAATACATTTATTAGAGTTAATAATTCCTGTTATGCTAGTAAATGGACGAGCATGGTTCATCACCATCCCTAATAGTCTCTTTGTGAACTAACAGGGAGACTGTCAGGGAGTGATGGGTATACACCATGAACAAAGGTTCTTTAATGCACTCTCCCATTTCTGGAGAATAATGCTCAAATACAGATGTCACAGGCCTGTCATGTCACGTTATAACAGATTCATTCTCCCAAGTTTTGTCTGAAGAGTGCAGCAACTGCAGCAGACTGGAACACGGAAAAAACTAGAAATCTTTAAAAAAGAACAAAATAATGTATTTATGCATCCACATTATCCATCTTGAAAACTCTTTACGCCATTAGAAATCTGCAAAATTAATTTTCATCTGCCAATAAAAGCAATCTGTTTTGCAGTTACAATTGGATAAGAAATTGCTTGTATTCCAAGTGAAGTGCTCAGGACCAAAACCAAAGAGGACAAAAGTGATTCTGAAACGCTCTTTGTGCTCCTCAGGCTGTGGGTGAGGCTGTGCTTCCTCCTAGACACTGGTACAGGCTTAGTTAGCCCCAGCTCATACTTTTGCTTCTCAGAACCCCTTCCCAGGCCCTGGGAAACAGTGGTAGCACAGTGTGTTCCAGCTACATCCCCATCTCAGCCTTAGACTATGACTTTTCTTACACAGCCATATGTCCCTCATGTCAGGGCTAGAGGTAGGGCTGGTGTGAGCCATTACATGAGATAATGGTAAAACAGCCAAGGGCAAGGATATATCTTAAGCTGTTTCCTCTCTTTAAGGTCCCCTTCACATTGCTAGAGCTGTGGATTTTGCACAGAAGTCCTCTCTATTTAATTTTCAGAGAATATTCCTAGGCATTGATTCTGTGGAGATCCCATTTTTCCCCTACTACTTGCTAAAACTTCTTTAAAAATGCTTAAAAATCCTCCCCATTTAAGTTTGTCTTCATATACAAAAAAGGGGGAAAAAAAGAGCATGTTTAAAACAAAATCCACAAGCTTGTGGTCATTTAAATAATACATTAAATGTAAAGAATGTAGATGGGAAGATTGATTTTTGCCTGCTTTTTTGCCTGCTTTTTTCTCTACTGTTTCAGCTATGTGCATCCCAAGCAGAAGCCTGAAACAGCCCTTCATGTCATCAGTGCAGAACATTAGCAATACCCTGGTCCTGGGCTTGTTGACCCACAAGTGCCCACTCTGCTGTGAGCAAGAAAAGTGACTCACCATCCTCCAGTGCCTCATAGAAACACCTCTGCTGACTGTGAAAGGAATTACCACAGTTTTTACTGACAAGGCATACAGAAGATATGAGAAAGAAACAATACTGCATCAGTGTCAGGAGCAATAGAAATGACTTGCTTAATCTCCCAGTAGCCTGAGGTAGAGAATGTCACTGAAATCTCACCTTAATAATATTGCATTTGCAGGCAAAGGCCTGTCAGTCGACAATCTCATTTATGGTTTCATATCTCTAATCTAGCACTGAAGAAAAGCTTTATTAAAAGCAACTGACAATACCATTCCCTTCCTTGTCACCATCTTAGCTCGAATCCCTGCCTGTTATGAATATACTGAAATCATCTCACTTGGGATAGCATTTTCTAAGGAAAAAAAGCTGTACCAATGCTGCCCACACCTCTCCTTCTCCTGCCTCACCCAGCTGTCTCTGAGTAACCTTTCATAAGAACAACAGCATTGAGCCAAAATGTAGAATTTAAGGCCAGTTCATCCTGAATAACCCCCGATGAGAGGCTATAGCATGGGGGTCAGCACAGGCTTGCACCCCCCATATTCCCAGCAGGGAATGCTGCTCTCAGTCAGCAGGATGAGGATGGCCAACAGGACTGGCTGGCAGCACACAGTCTGGGCCCCCTGGCAATTGCCCAGATGGATTTTGGCATGGAGCTCACCTATCTCCTCCTGTCCTCATTTGCTCGAGGTACAAATCTAAGGAATTCAGTGGAAAGAAAGGTCCTCAATGTCCCTTTCTGCCCTGGGAACACATGTAGGAGAAAAGGTTCCCTGTCCCCCCTTTTTTTTTTATCATCTAAAATACAAATAGGACTTTGGCCTCATAAATCTTTGCCAGTCAAAGTCATTATAGATTAGTAAAGCAGCTTTCCTAGGGCAGGGCACAGCTCAAGCTAACCTGATTTTGAGCTGAGCTCTGCAAAACTGAACTTATTTGGGTGGAAGATCTGCCCAAGTGAAGAATGCTGTCTAAGCTAAAGTTGAATGAGGACTTGTTTCATGCATTCAGTCTATTTGAAGTTACCTTTTAATTAACAGTGATTAAAAAATCAGAAGCTTTTAAATAAAAAACTATTATATTAGAAAACACTAATACACTGAAATAGAAGACAGATGAATGAGGAAGAGTATGAGTTGCATGACAGACAAGGACCCCTCCACATCCAAAATTTCTGTGATGACACAGTAAGATGGTGCTTTGTGATTAGCAAGTATTTTAAATAAGAGATTTCCCTTTTTGTTTTAAAGAATAATGCTTCTTAAAGATGATTTCAGAGTCCTTCACCAGAAATGTGTTTCTTATGAGCTGAATTAATTTTTGCTGACTTTAACAAATAGTCATCAGTCACCCAAAACATGTCCCCCAGAGAATCAAACAGCCAGCAAAACGTCAAATAGCTCCAGAATTTATGTGTTTAAAGTATGCATTAAGTATTTAAAACAATTTCTAGGATGTTTTAGATCATAAAGTCTGCTTTCAACTATCATAGATCATTGGTTCTGCTTTACAAGAAACATTGTTTTACAGGTTTATAACAGCTATAAAAATGTGCTTCAGGCTAAAGCTCAGTATAAAAAGGTCTCAGCTAAAGAGTAAATTTTTTCATTACAACTTTTTTCTACTTTGTTTAGCTATTTAAGATTAGAGCTGCCTTAAAAAAAAAAAATCCCCTTTCACTTCAGGATTACTACCGATACCAGGGGTTGTTTTATACTCTAAAATGCAGGGAAGAGAAAGATATTACAGATTTAGAAAGCAGAAAACACAAACCAAAGCAAACATCAACAAAAAACCCACCCCACAAGGCTGGAACCATGAAGTTTTACATCATCAAGGTTTTAGATTTTTAAGATAAACTACTGGAACACATTTTTAAATAGCTCTAACTTAGTGTGCACTTGAGACAATACAGAAGGATGTATTATTGTTGTATTAGTTTTACAGAGGGGGAGATCCGAGTGCTCCATAAATGCACCTCTGCATACTGTCAGTTTGGAGTTCCCCAAGGCCTGGAAAACAACCACCTAAAGTTGCTCAGTCTGTTTGTTTCATCCAATGCAAATTTTAGAGATCATTTGATCTTGATATACAAACACATATCCAGGGTTCGTAGGCTAAGCCTAAGAGTCTGGTTCAAAGAGGTTTGCCAAACACCAAGAGATGCTCAGAGACAAGGCTCAGCTTACTTAGACTGCAGATAAATTGCAAAGTTAACTGACAATCAAAACAACTTGCTCATGATTTTCCTGCAAGTCAAGATTTCCTTCTTCTTACACAGGTGACCCAAAGCTTTTACAGAAGTTTAATACCCTCCAGAGAATAGAGTATTTCCAGATCTCTGAAAGAAGATCTAGGATGAATAAACAGAGAGAGAGAAACCAATCTGAGAGAGGTTCTTCCCTCACAGGCCTGTGTTCAGAACAAAACCATACAGTACTTCACTCGAATCAGAAACAAAACCCTTGAGATTCAATCTAGTACTGTGTGTAAAGCCCCACCTTTGCAAACAGACATGATTTTTCTCCATCTCATGGGTAACCACTTTAGATCCATGTTCCTAACTACAATGAGGAAGAAGAAAAGAAACTCTGACTGAAGTATCTGTGACCATTCCAGTGAGCATTGCTTAGGCAAGCTCAGAACTAATTTAACATTCTTGGAAGCAGAAAACATTCAGCTCAATGATAATCAATGAAGTCAGATTTAAGGCAAGCAAAGTTCAGCAACTTGAGCTCAGTTTTATGTTCAATTATTTGGCTCATAAAAGCTAAATAGGTGTTAATGCCTATAGGGAATGGTTAGAGTTATTAATATCAAGTTATAAGAAACTACCATAAAAAGACAGCATTTGGGTTTGATGAGTTTCTTCCTAACAACTGCAGAAGGGATACTGTTGGAAGAAGTAGTCATATGCTTTTTCTCCAGTCTTCAACAGAATGAGTGAAATTACTGTATTTTTGCTGTTTCTGGAGAAGCTGAACCTATACTGTTAATTAGAGGGTACTACACAGTAAGTACACTCAGAGAAGAGCATCTGCCTCAGAGATCCTGGACAGCCACAGCACACACTCTGGTTATAATAGCATGTCCATAGCCATTTACGTGAGAATTCTTTTGGGCTTACTGTTCATTTACTGCACTGTTGTTCTAAGCACAAAATGTAGAGTTATACTTCCTAGAAACATCAGAACTGCTGCTTCTACATTTAAGACAAATGAATAGTTCAAATTTTGATCAGCTTCCTGCCCTATAAACCTCACAAGAATATTTTATGCCTCTTTCGGATTTATATGTTCATAGGTGCTACAGGAAAACCCACTTACAATCTGCTATTCACATCCTCTAGAGCAGCCAAGCTGTACAAGCCCCAAAGACATGGCAGCCCACCACATACCATCACCGTGAGTTGGGGTTGCTCAGCCTGGAGAACAGAAGGCTCCAGGGAAACCTTGTAGCACCTTCCAGAACCTAAAGGGGCTGCCAGAGTGCTGGAGAGGGCTTTTGACAAGGTGATAGGACAAGAGGGGATGGCTTTATACTGAAAGAGGGCAGCATTAGATTAGATATTGGGAAGAAACTCTTGGCTGTGAGGGTAGTGAGGCACTGGAACAGGTTACCCAGAAAAGCTCTGGATGCCCCATCCCTGGAAGTCTCCAAGGCCACGTTGGATGGGGCATCGAACAATCTGGTCTCAGGGAAGGTGCCCCTGCTCATGGCAGGGGGGTTGGAACCAGGTGATATTTAAGGTCCCCAAACCATTCTATGAAACAATTCTATGATCATCTAAGTATTACCTAAATATACAGAACAGCAATATGTTTCCATGCACCAGTAACAGAGCATGCTTCTGCCTTGTTAGACCAGCAATATTATGAAGACCATTGTTTACATCTAATTTTGCCCAGTATAGTCCAAAACCCCACAAATAAATCAGAATATACCACAAAATCCTGTGGGTGGTGTGCAAAGGAAATGACTTCTTTATTAAAAAATCTTTGCAAATCCATGTGATATTAACCCACAAAGCAACACTGATAATGCTCCTTTTACTTTTTATAGAAACAAGCTTTAAATTAATAATTATTAAAATTAACTTATCAACTAAACCAATAAATTTATTATCTATTAGTTGCTGTCCACACACGAATGACAAAAGTGATGATTTTACAAGCAGCACATGCCACACCAGGTACTACATCAGGATTTACATGAAGAGATAAACTTTGTCTTTAGGTGTTTAATAATTATAGAAACAATATTAAAAGTTGAAATCTACTGAAGTAAAAAAAATTAGGATTTTCAGTGGTAATCAAACTTAATTTATAAGAGTGAAATGTACTGATGATTAAAACTGGAAAGGAGAAAAGCCATTATGGAGCCTCCCTGGTTTCAGCCTTTAAATTCCATCACTCTGGTAGCAGCTGGCTCTTATCAGTCCTGCTCAGAGCAGTAAACCCATCATTCTTAGAAAATTCTGACAGATAACACGTCCCAGGTGATAACTATGGCTCAAATGCCTTTGGTTCACATCTACATGCTCAGTGAAGACATTGGTTGTACAAGTGTCACAGATGGGTGTGGGACTGTTCCCACAAGCAGCAGTGCAGGATGATACTGGGTGAAGACTTCCCCAATGTGATTAAAGAAACTTAACTAAAAAGAAAAGTAGGAATTACTCCTCACCCATTTTCTTTATTCTTTCTGTACATTATATCTGGACAATGTTTTAAACCTCCCTGTTTTAAAGCCTCTTCCTGCTTAGTGAGGAGGACATAACTTTAATCACCGGGTTGAATTACAGTTAAACTAAAACAGCTCACCCCCACTATGATAAGAATCACATGGTCTGTCAGAGGGAGTTCTGCAAAACCACTCCTCCCCCAGCAACAGGGCTAAGACGATGAAGGTGCCCAGCCTGAAATACACTCTTTCTGCCTAATTCAATTTCTAAATCTCATCAGGAACAGGATACAAGTACAAGCTCTATTTGGAGTAATGTGAACCAAAACACACACAAAAAAGAAATGACTCATAGGAGAGACTCAAGGACCTCGGAGAGACTGTAATACTGTATCTAATTTTGGAAACACTTCATGATTTGTATCCCCTTTCAATGCCAATGGAAATAATGACAGTTAATACCAGGTGCACCGATGAGTCCTGGCAGTTTTGACCTTTAGAGGAACAAACTTGGATTTACAGACAGGATTCATTGCGAGCACATCACACAACACTGAGCTGCTGACTTTCAGGCTCACTAAGATTTATTGGAATACCCCAGCCCATAAACCAATATTTCAATACCCACAGGAAGGGAAGTTTTACTAACAAACATCCCTGTCTGCAATTTTTACCAGTAATTCCTGAGACCAATTTCTGCCTTCAAAATCGTAGTATTAACCAACATGACGTAAAATTATAATTTTTTTTCTCACGGGACTTATTAGCATTACACATTGCAAATCTGATACTAAGGCTTTTTTCATGGCTCAGAAACATAGTACAAATGAAGCAAACATGGACCACCTGATAATAAAGTGCAATGAATGACTTCTGGAAAACAAAATTAATCTAAGCACTAGCACCAAGAACTTACTTTTCTTCTGTTTCCTTTTGAAGGCACTTACCTAGCTCACCTGAGTTACAGCTGTAGGTTATTTGTGCACAAATGTATTATATTTTGGAGATATATGTTCTGCTAACTCACACTACAGTAAAACTTCTCCCGTGTGAAAGGCCTACAGGTTCACACTAGTTATGCCACAATTCTTAAAATCCTTAACTTACTGCTGAGCATTTACATTTCAGGAACAGCCAAACAACTTTACCAGCAGCTACACATTTTGAAGTGTAACTGTGGGGCTTATCTGAGAATCATAGAATGGTTTGGGTTGGAAGGGACCCTTAAACCTCATCTAGTCCAACACCCCTGCAATGAACAGGGACATTTTCAACTATATCAGGTTGCTCAGAACCCCATTCCAACCTGATCCTGACTGTTTCCAAGGATGGGGCATCCACCACTTTCCTGGGAAACCTGTTTCAGTGTTTTGTCACCTTTCTGTAAAACAAATAATTAATTCTTTCATGTATCTAGCATGAATCTACCCTCTTTTCATTTAAAACTATTGTCCCTCATTCTGCCTCAACGGGCCCTACTAAAAAGTTTGTCCCCATCTTTTGTAATTCTCCCTTAATAATAGAGGTTAAAAATAAATACTGGAGATTCCCATTTGTAAATTGGGACATCAGCCATCACCATACATTTAAAGTGTATTGGTACACCTACAGGTATACATATAAAAGCAAGCCTTCATTTAGAAATTAGTTATTGCATTACACAGACATACAGGATGCTGATTGACTTCTACAATCAATATGAACAGTACATTAGGTCTGGGCTGGATAAGCAACACAGGACATTGAACCAGACTTCTCAGAGGCAGTTTCAGAACTTTATCTCTCCCCATCTTATTTTAACAGCTGTTGTTTTAGCTCTCCCAGCTTCATGTCTGGCCTTTCTGAGACCTGGAGACTGAGAAGCTTCAATTTCTGGGTTATTTTTTCCTAGCAAATCTATGAATATGGTGTATTTTCTTGACATGTATGGCCATGATGGAAGGAAGATAGATTACAGAAGAGAAATTCCCCCTTTTTGCCTGTCCTTAAAATACTGGTTTTGGTTTCCAAAGACAAAACAGCTGGACAATTAGAATTAAACCAACACACTGTACTACTCTTCCTCTGTTCTGTCCTTCCTTAAAGCTTACCTTGTCTTTGATGCAGCAGATCTTGGGCACTGCCTCCTAACTTCCAGAGGTTAACTGAGAAGCCTCCCTTGATTGCTTGTACCCAGAGCGCTTTTCCAGCACTTCATATCCCAGAGAACCATTCCCTGACTGTACTCTGTGATCCAATGGAAAGTTCTTCACACATTTCCTTTGACTAGGGAAAAACCCATTTTAGTAAAAACAAAAGATTATTTAACTTTCGGTAGTGAGGTGCCATGGCAATAAGTTTTTCTGCCTTCATAATGTATCACTGCAATCTTTTATTTACAACACAATTTGTTCCAGAGATCAGTGACTAAAATATGCTTCAGGCTAAAGAGTCATAAATTTTCAGATCTCACCCAATGCGTTTTAAGATGTTAAGTACATTAAATTTTTAATTAAAAAGTAACTCAACTGCCATGTCATAACTTGAACAGTCCAGAAACCTTATGAAGTCCATCTTGCATTCAGTTACACTGAAAACAGAGCACTATTTCTATATATGTCTGAATTTGCCTCCAATTACTCTCAAAGTTCTCTTTTCTTCCAGTAAATAAACACATTCTCAAATTTAAACCTGAAAGAAGTCCCAGAACAGTGTGGAGCCTCTGAACTCCCAAGGCCAGAAGGCCTCCCACTGCCTTTAATACACTTTGAATCAGGTCCTGTAAGAGACTGTGTTGACACCTAACTTTTTTATTTGCCCTAGAGGGACCCATAGGCCTGTAGAAGCAAAGTGCTATTAAACAAACACACTCCCCCCCAATTTGATTTTCACAGTTATAAGGAATACAATTTTCCATATATTAAAGCATTTTAAAAATAATTCATAAATATTTTTTTTAAAATGTGATTGATCTTACCTTGAATACTGAGTAAAAATACGTGTAACAATGTAAAACCTTTATGCCTTGGACTGTTGTGGTCAATTTATGTCTAGTTATCAATTGCAAAGGAAAAATATTTCCAAGACAGCACTTGCCTTATCTCAATGACAGGAATTTTCTTGGTCTCACTTCAGAAAGGCAGGGAAGCTGGCAGTAACATTGTGTTCAGAATCAAATGCATATTTAAGCATTTTTTCAAAAAGGCAGCTATTGATATTTCTAGAAGTTTTTCGGATGCCCTGGACACACAGCACTCTAAAAGAGACAAACCTCCCCTTTATTTTCATTTTAGCCTGTCTCTCTGCTGATGTCACCATTAGCATCAGTGAGAGTGTCACAAACTTATCTTAGTGTCAAAGATTTTCTGGACATGGCAGTATCCTTCTGTACCATTTTCTGACTCTCAGAACACCTGATACTGGTTCAGCAGAAATCGTTCCTACTGGTATTAGACACAACAGGAATCTCGGTAGCAAGACTATTTAGGTTATCTTAAGAACTGAAGAATACACTGGCTTCTAATCAGCAAAATACTTAATAAGCACAGTCTTAACTCTGGCACAGAAGCCTGAAAATATTTTATTGAATCAAAACTAGAGTTACTCTGAGCCAAACTTTATTTGAGGATTTACATTAATGACAGCGCTATGAACAATCTTTGGGCATGTAAGAAGCAGAAAAAAAATTGTTTAAACCTTTTATTGATATTTGCCTATTTTTGCACTGTAAAAATGTTCTCACAATGTTGCAACCCCTCAGTTCTAGAACAGTGAGGATGCATTCCTGTAACAATGCTTCCAGAGTGGAGCAAATAACATTCACTGTTTAATAATTTCCACCATTTAATAAATAATGGATAGTACCTAATCCTGATTTGACTGTGTGGCAGAAAAATCTCATGGGAGCCCCAGTTCAATCCTATTCATTAAGGAGCAGAAAGTGCTCTCCTTAAGGATGAGTGGAAGTGTTTATTGCCTGATATGCCTCTCTGACTACAGGTAGCCAGAAATACTACCTGTACTAACTGTACTGTGCTGTTTGCACTCAGATACAAAAACAACACCCTCAGTCCAAGCCACTGTGTAGCTCATTTATATTTCACCCCAAATCAGGCCCATGAAAACTGAAGAATGCTGTTCTCACAATCTACCTCACCTTCTGCCGTACGATGCACAGATCCACCTCCCTTCCCCTTGTTCCATGAGATCAACTGGCAAGTAGAGATTGCTGCAAGTGTAGCCACAGCACAATCTTCCTCTGCTCCCCTCCACAGTAACTTAGAAAAACAAAAAGCTATAGCCCACAGAGATATTATTAATTTCCTTTATTGATTGAAGCATAAGATACAAGGCACCCAGCAGCCCCCGGGCCACACAACAAAATAGATGCAAGGACCAGCAATGAAAAACGCCAAGTAATGAAACAAAAGATATAAATTATGAAAAGTAAAGCTAAAAATCAATATGCTGCTTTTCTGAAAGACTGTGCTCAGTTTTAAAAACAGAGTCGTTTGTGCTGAATGTTTAATTAGCTATAGATTAGCTAAAGAAGGATTTCAGACCATCTGGAGTCTATTCTGTAACTTGATCTGGAAACCTCTAGCTCAAAATAGTCCCTGGGGGAAGGCACAAATATACATACCAAAACCTCATCAGCAAGTTTCTGGAATGTATTTTAGACAAAAATATGCCATCTTTATCTGCTGGGAAATCTGAGATGAAAAATACAAAAACCCAACCCCACAGTGAAATACCAAAATACTAGAAACAATTGGAGAAGCAAGGTATCATTTCTTAGGGGACCAATAACAGGAGGTTTACACCAAAAAGCCTGATGAGCAGCTTTAGTTTCTAAACATTAAAAGATGCAATCATTCATTAATGTCTGATAATCAATCAAATGATAAAGATACATCTTCTGAGTTTTTACAGGAGGCTTAAAATAAGACTTACAATAGCAGAGGAGCAGAAGCCCCCATTGCACTGCAGGAGGGGGGCAGAAATTAGAGCATCACACAGAAACCAAACAAAAGTTGTCCTAAAATAGAACTTGGAATGATGCTGTAGTTAATAGCTATAAATACAGAACACATTGATGTATTGAACATGTTTTTTTTAAATACAGTTTTAAGCAGAATAGAAATGAAAGGCAAGTCTTGAAAAAAAATTTGGTCACCGTTAGCAGTACAAAGAACACTGAAATAACTCTAGATAGTGACTAGTGACAGATTTTTATTTTTATTTTCAAATCAGGTTGGATCAGGCTCAAAGGATTCTCCCCTGCTTCTATACCAAGAATGGAAGAATGGAAGAACTACCTGGTGTGCCTTAGAATGAAAATCACAATTTATGTACAATACCTGAATTCCAGTCCAGCTGGTGCATATCTCCAGGGGTGACCATTTTCTGAAGATGGTATAAGAGGTCCTTATTAAACAGTTGCCTGAGTAAGAGATCACTTCCCCCGAGAATCAGAGCAGACCTTTCCAGAGTATATTTTCTGTTTTTTAATAAAGGTGATATCCTAGGAATCTAAAGAATGGGACTGAAAGCATAATTTTGTTCATTTTGACATTGCAAAGGGTTTCCAGAGAGAAAGCAAATGAGAAAAAAAAAAAAAAGGTATAAAATATGAACTGCCTATTAAAAAACAAGATGCAGCCTGGAAGTCAGAAATGAAGTTGCATCTCTAACCCGGCCCATGACTGAGCAATACAATCAGACAGAGTCTCACCAGAGGGTGTTACAGGCAAACTTTCCATCCCATTTCTTTCCCTTCAGGTGCAGCTTGTGCTTACAGCATAAGATGCAGATGTGGGTACATATTTTCCCATTCAGACTGGGACTGCATCTGGCTCTGCACATGAAATATATTTCCCTATAACCCCAGGTATGTTGTGAAGTACAAACACGGTATTTGGAGCTGTTTAAATCCTGGGAGAACTGTTTTTAGTGAAATCTTCTGAAAAATTCCCATCTTCACAAAAAATATTGACAATAAATTGATAAATCAAGATTCTTATCAAGACTCTTTCAATGCTTAACACAAATTCCAAATATCCCTCTACAACAGCAATTCATCTGCATCTAAATGACCTGATTTAAATGGGATAAAAATGATCTTTAAGGGCAGAATACAGATGAACAGAAGAATGGAGATGTACAAAGCAGAAAGTGAGGAGGGCAGATTCAAGTGGTTTCTCCTCTAAGAACCCAGAGCTTGTTCATATATGTAGACAAATTTCTTTCAAGATTTTTAATACACAGAGATTTTTGCACTTCCTTCTGTAGTTTTCCGTACATTGAGTAAGATTAAATACCAGTCACTGATATCCCTGGAGATTATTTAACTTCATTTTACACATTACTCTGTCTAAATATGATGCAACAGATCCTACAGGCAAGTTTCTCCAGGTTTTATTGATTTGCAAGGATGACACACATTACAATTAATTTATAAAACATTTTTTCCCCAACACAATTTCATCCTAAATCCATTTCCTTGGGGAAGTTCAGGGGAAGCATTACAAGGGTCATTCCATAGGAACCCTTTGTCTCCACAGTGCTCTATGCATCACGTCACTAAGGATTCTCCATTTTACTCATTCTTTAATTTCTCCAGCATGGTCACTGCTTTCAACTTCTAAACTCAAAGAATTCAGAGAACAACAAAAAAAAATATAATCACAATATTCCAGTCAGTTACTTAGTTAAAACTAAAGTGACACTGGCAAAAATTGTGAAGACAGTAAAACACAAAATCCCTAAACATTTACCTTAGGGTAAGTCCAGACATTTTCTCCAGTTATATCACTTCTTTTTCCTAAAATATTTTTTAATAGATTTCCTATGCTTACAATGGACCTGCTTTTGAAAAACACGAGCCTCTGCAAATATGTGTTCTATTCCAACAGAAAGAAAAATAGAGACTAAAAGTCATCACTTGAGAAATGCAAAATGGAGATGCAAAAGTGTGAGATAAACAATACTATTTAGCTTTTTTACCCACATCTTTCTAGTTTTTCTCATTACACAAATCACAAATAAGCAAAGACACGATGACAAATCCAGCAAATGGGAACAATTCACAGCAAATGTTCCACGCTCAGGAACACTGAGTCAGTTGACAGAAGCCAGGCATAGGATATTTATGTATTCCTACCAGATAAAACTGAGCTTCTACCTAAAACTGTGTCTGTGCTCAGGAAGCTGGAGTGAAAGATCCCTCCTTTAAAATGCTGCATTGAAATTTACTGCAGCCACCCGTGAATTTAAATCCGTGAAATCATCCATTAAGGTACAGCTGAGCATAAGAAAATGTCCACTGCCTTCATTAGGTTCTATTTAATCATACCTATTTACAAATGCATCTCTGTGGCTTCTGCAGCAATGACATGCACTGGAAGGAACAACAATATTCCCATGATCTAGGCTCACACTCTTTCTGGAATAAAAATAACGGACAAGCAGCCACATAATGCAGAGATATCATCCTGCTTAAGGTTCTAGCAACACAAACCACAGGAACAAAGCTCTGGGAGCATCATTACAGTTAAGAGTATCTCAGTACCCCTGCAATAAACTCTGAGGTACAGTTCAGCAATGCTAAACTGCAAAGGGGCTCCAGCTTCTTCTACAGGACAGGACAGATGTAACTTATAACACACAACAGGAGAGCCTCAAATAGATCATTTGGAGCTAAGTGTTAAAAAAAACCAAAGCTATTTCAAAGACAGGGGCTCTGGGGGGAGAGAGAAGCTGCTTCCTTTGGCTGCAAACATCCTGCAAAATAAGGTGCTTTTTTAAAAAATGAAATGAAGGTTGTTCTGTGCAATCATGTCCATACATACTCCTCAGCAGATGGTCACAGCATCTGTACTGGTTTAAACTTGCTTCAAAGTTCTAACAGGTTCACTTGATGGATCTGCATTCTTCCCTCTCCTTTGGCACACTAATTTCATCACTCCCAGCAATGGTTTTACTCAGCACTTATAGACATGCCACAACTTGACAGCTATACAATTTACTCTCACTAACAGCAAAACAAAATGCACTTATGCCCCATTATAGTTACCAGAGTCTGCCTTGGCCTAAGATTATAGGAGCATTACAATTTCTATTTTGCTGCAAAAAAGCAAACTCAAAATTGACTATTTTTCCTTCTTTTAAAAGGATTTTTTTTTTCTGGTGCTTGATTTAAGGCCCACTTTTCTTTTGCAAGGCAGCTGATGCAGACTAGCATTAGTGAGTGTTTGGTACAGTGCCTTTCATCACAGTCATCTCACCACTGGTTTTCTGCAGTACATGTAACAAATAGCCCAAGTCCCAAGAGGGACCTTTATAACTAAACAGGAAAAAAAAGAAAACCCAGATCAAGTTCTTTGCAGAATGTGATGATATTGCTCACAAGTGTCAGTGGAGCAGCATGCATTTTCATCAGCAAAAAATGTAATCCCATGTTTTTAACCAGAAGAGAACTACAGGATTGTATATTCAATGGACTAAATAATTCCAAAAGTACTTCTGGTTCATTCTGTAGCAAAAAGGACATTCTTGCAGAAGACATCTTCCCAGATCTTCTATTCACCTGGATCCCTGGGGCAAATGCACCTCCATTTACCTTATAAGAGCAACTAATGAATAATCTCACTCTTAACTCACTAGGGTCACTATATTTTGAAATGAATCAAAATAGAACCATGAGAGACAGTCTATCAGTCTTATAAACTGTTTCAGTGATAGATGACAGATATATGAAAAGTGCACGTATACTGGGAAAACTTTTATTTCCTCATTTCATCTTAGCACTCTCTCAACACAATTTTTTTCCTAATATATGATTCAAACTAAACAGAGAGGTTTCCATTGACCTCAGCAAGCTTTGAATAAGACCTGTAAATTAGATTCTGACCCCTTTCACAGGATTTATTGTCTTTACAACCTATCCCTGCAAAATTGGGACATTGTGAACTCAGTGTTTTATGCATTTTAAAATAACTGCCGACAGATAGTGCAAACTATGCTGTTCATTTAAGCATATCCCTGAACTCTGGTTATTTGTCTACCTAATTCCACTGTAACTGATGCCTTGCCCCTGATTATGCTTCCTTCTCCACAGTAGTTCTAGGCCACCTGTCTTGTTGTCAGGGTAGGAAGCTCAGGAGAGAGGAAGTGTAACTGTTTGGTCATCTAATGTCATATTAATGATTTAAAATACAGTTTTAGCAATTTTTTCTTACATGAAAGGAAGCAAAAAAAATGAATGGATAACATTAGTCACCCTTGACTATTGTAATATGGAACACTAGTTAATATTTAAAGAATATACACATTCATATGCAGAGAGAAAAAAAATGTTTGATGTTTGACTGAATTTTTTCCCCAACTCTCCACAGTTCAGCCATAACCTCAGTTTATATCACCTTCCATACTTGCTTCAAACTGAAATGACCAGTCAAACACAACAGATCAGCCCCTCAGCAGATATTGATTTAAGCAAATACCCCAAAAAGCAATAATTTTTGCAGAGTTAAAATTCTTGTTTTACTATCAGTTTTCAAAGAACAGAAGTCAAAAAGGAAGAGATAAATCATTAGCCCAAAACTTCAAACTATCAGGATAAGAATGATGTAATCCCAGGCTAGGTCTACCTTGAGCAGGAGCAGCTGGTTCACTACTCTAACCCAAGAACCCCAGACTGTCCTGAATTGGAAAAGACCCACTAGAATCATCAAAGTCCAACTTCTGGCCCTGCACAAGTGAGAGGAGTCACACCATGTGCCTGAGAGCATGGTCCAAATGCTTCTTGAACTCTGCCAGGCTTGGTGCTGTGACCACTGCCCTGTTCCAGTGCCCAACCACCCTCTGGGTGAAGAACCTTTTTCTAATATCCAACCTAAACTTCCCAGGACACAACTTCAGGCCATTCCCTCAGGTCCTGTCACTGGTCACCAGAGGGAAGAGATCAGTGCCTGCCCCTCCTCTTACCCTCACAAGGTCTTCCCTCAGTCTCCTCTTCTCCAGCTGAACAGACCAAGTGACCTCAGCCAGTCCCCACATGACTTCCCCTCTAGGCCCCTCACCATCTTCATTGCCCTCCTGAAACAAGGATTTAGAGAAAAGTGCTGGAATCTTGCTCTGAGAAAAAGCCTGCTACCTTGCCCTAAGGAATGCAGGGTTTATGTTTTTAAGAATTAACTAAAACGGAGTTTGGTACCGTGTTTTGACAAAGATGCCCTATTCTGTTGAGACAGCTTGTTCTGTCTGGCTGACCATACTGAAGTAAGAGGTAGAAGAGATGTCCTTTGAACAACCTAGCAATAAGATAGGCATTTGGGGGGGGGGGGGGGCAAAATGAACATAGGGCACAAAATTTTGCAAAAACCAAAAATGTA